>JAHZMW010002038.1:0-30857 GCA_027743745.1 Alloscopus bannaensis | reverse complement strand
CTCAAAAGTGATGGAAAAACAATGTCGTGGACTGAATATCACTACATGGAAACTGTATGTACAACAAAAGCCCTCATTACTTTGCCACAAAGTTGTAACCTAACTAGTTCACAAAATTTATGTTGAATTTTTCAGATATATGACTGGCTTGATGGTCTCGCCACTTTTTATCCGGAACTGGTAACACTTCAAACTTTGGGCTACTCTGCAGACGGCAATCCCCTAAAGATTGTAAAGATCTCTGCTGGACAGGGCCCGCCTAAACCTGGCGTTTACATTGATGCACGTAAGCCACATCCACTGTTGACCTAGTATTTTCACATTACAATTTGTTTGCGATTTTGTACTGAGCACACTTCTTGGCAATAGTTTACCATGGTCGAGAATGGATTTCTGGAGCAGTCGCCACATTTATTATCAATGAGCTCGTCACCTCTCCGTCCCGCTACATGACGCTGCTGAAAAACTTTGACTTTTACATCGTCCCAATCATGAATCCAGACGGTTACACTCACAGCTGCAACTACAACCGACTTTGGCGAAAGAACAGGAGGCCGAGCGGGACTTGGGCCGATTATTTAGGGTGTCGCGGGGTGGATCTAAATCGCAACTTTGGGTTCCACTTTGGAGGTCCGGGTTCTGGAGTAATTCCTTGCTCCCTCATCTACCGTGGGACGCACGCATTCTCCGAGCCGGAAACAGCGTCTGTGCGGGATTTCATTTATGGGAATCGGAACGTCAGGTGGGCGGCGTATTTTGCGCTGCACAGCTACGGACAAAAGTGGATGACACCTTGTGAGACCATCTCATAATATCTTGATATACCTTACGTAGTCTTGAAGATTTTTATGGAGTTTAAATTTCTGTTTAGGGAGCTTCACTGAAGTGAAACCTGTGGATTATGATGAAATGGTAAGAATATATTTTTTTGTATCAATGTACGCTCAAGAGAAAAAGACAAAGGTAATATTATAATTATGTAATAATTTTGCCGTTCCAATTTTGCTGAAAATAGACAAGAGTGGCGAGAATAGGAGTGGCGGCAATTGAATCTCACCGTGGAACTCGATATGACGTCGGGTCCGCTCCAGACATTTTATATATGGCTTCCGGGGGCTCTGACGATTGGTTCGACAAAATATTCAAACCATTTGATACATTGTGAGTGATAATTTCAACGCTTAATTTTACAACACTCGTGTGATGTAGGTTCAAGGGAGCCGTTGGTTGTAAATACTCTTACACCATTGAGCTGCCGGATTATGGTTTCTTTGGATTTCTTCTTCCGAGTTGGGAAATCATCCCGACTGCCAATGAGACATGGTTTGGCATTTCTACAGCGCTGCGCTCAATTGCAAGACAAAGACACTTCTTTGTCTAATACCACCCCATGTCAAATATATTATTAAGCAAAAAACGTTGCTCACAAGTTACGGTTTTTTATATACAGTTTGTTGTAGGACCATTGTATTACAGACGGAACAATCAATTTATTTCCGACGCTTTCTTTACTTTTAAATTTACCTGTATTTATTTAAATTTTTATGAAAAATGAAAATGTAGAAAAATGGAAATAAAGTATTAAAATATTACATTATGGGTGGCAGCTTACGAATTAAAATGTCTCCAGGATTTATATTACTATAGGCTGCTAATTAATAAAAGGAGCTGTAAGATGGTTTGTGGTAGCAGGAATCGCCATCATAGTCCTCCTCAGAGTTGTACTCGCTAAAGTATTTGCTTTCTTCGTAGATTTTCATCAGCTCACGATTGCGTTGCTGAAGTGCATGCTCCTCGGTCTCGATCAATGCTCTCAAGTGATCATTCTCAGCCTGTACCTTCAGAAGCTGACGCATAATGTTCCAAGTACAAACTACATTGATCCGTGACTGTAGGGAAAAACTCTAAAAGTACTGTGTACCTTTCCTCGCCAATGTTTCACCTTTTCGTACATTTTCAGCACTTCTGTTTTGTGAGGAATACCTGCTCCCATCAACTTTAAAATATATGTCAGGGGATCGTCAGGCTTGTCCTTTTCTTCGTACAGTGCCACAATTGCTCGAACCCACGCCGTTTTAATTCCGCTCCTNTCAGGGGATCGTCAGGCTTGTCCTTTTCTTCGTACAGTGCCACAATTGCTCGAACCCACGCCGTTTTAATTCCGCTCCTCTTGAGAAACTCTTGAAAATCAGGAGCTTCAGGAATCTTCGGTTCGGCTCCTGACTCAACGTTGGACGGCTGAATGTTGCTTTGTTTTCCCTCTACTGAGCCGCCAACTGCTTCGGAGGTGGCAGTGACTTTCGTCTGATTTAAATGAATAATGCAAACTGCCTTGTGATTACTAATAACAAATTCGGATGAAAAGGTGGTAACATAAAAAATACTTAACTCACGAGGCTCATTTTTAATAGTACAGGAAGTCAAATGAGTCGAGGCACAATCAAACAGTAAATGACTTTACTTTTAGAACGTTTTTCTGGTATGATTCAAGAGTTCATCCAGGATAATTTATCCAGGATGGCTCGGCAAAAGGTGTAATAAAAACATGTGAATTTGCTAATGTTCTCTTTTAAAATATTTTCGCAAGTAGTGGAACAGTAAATGTCATTGTTGTATTCATTGCTTGGCAATTGACACGTCAAAATATAGTGAAACATGATGTTATGTAGGTTTAGTAATTCTGTGGTGCCATGATGGACAGCGACGGTCGTTGTTGGCGATGCTGTTTGAGCGTTTCCGCTACGTTGGAAGGGTGTCTGACGACGAAGCTCTGCTTCTGACGACAAGCCGTGACCATTCTGGCGTCCTTTATGCCATACACTGGCGAGTGATACACTTGAATCTCAATATTGCACATGTATGGCAACTGCCGAAACTCTTCCAGCGCTTTGTCATGAGCCTCGCACTTGAGCTCGTCGGTAAAAGAGTAGACTACAATCATCTCGTATATTTTCGGCAGTACTCCATTGGCCGGCATTATGAAGCCAGAAATCGTGAGCCAAATGTTAAAGATGTAAGTCTCTTTCTACAACACAGAACATTGAACCTATGGTGCCAAATTAATTTTTTATGAATTACACGTTTCAGTATACCTTTTTCAGTCCAAGCAAGAGCAAGAAGCCCAGATGTACTTGAATAATGGAGAAAACGAGAAGTGTGATGTAAACATGAATGGAGAAAAAGCTTGAGAAAATCCCATCCACTTGATTAGGAGGAATAGAATCATTTTTAGTTCTTTGATGGCAAAAAATCTAATAAAAAAATATTCTCTTTTTTAAACGGACACCTTACCCGTTATAGTGTGCTTGCTAGCGTCTTCCGAATGGGTATTCTCGGTGTAGCGACGAGACTTTTCAAAATGCACCAGATATGATAGTAGTGACGTGGTGAGAAGTCCAGAAATCTAAAAGCGAAACCCGAATGCTGTTAAAACTGAATTTACAGGACTTGGACCGTGGAATACGACTGGGTATTTCTAGTTCAAGTCAGTCAATTTTGTCTTGTTAGTTTCACCAAAAATTCCTTACAATGTCTGCAACCGCTATAATTTTAACTCCTCTTTCCAAGGAAAGTTCACATGATGTGCAAGGTTGATCAATTATCATAGCTGAATTTCCTATACTTTTTATTGATTTATTACGTTAGTATATACAAACTACGACAGAACTACATTGATGCTTCTCTGACAAGTAACCAATGTCAAATGAAAGCTTACGTCTACAAGTGTTGAAACTTTTCTTTTCAATCAACATATTCTATGGACAAAGTACAAAAGGGTTTTTACTCAAGAGCACCTGTCACTCACAGGTGACGCAGAGTGTAAGCCCTAATTTCAATAATAATAAGATGGTCATATTACCGAATGTGAACTTTTGAGAAAATAATATTTTCTGAGGAATAATATACACACGAGTAAAAAGAATTATATATATATATACATCAATACAATACATGCTTCACTTGATATTATTAGTGGGTCTTGTTCGACTTGCAGAGGCCACCTACTAAACCAACAATCATCAGAAAACTTTTTTTTTACAAATAGTGAGTTACAATTTTCAATAACTTGTTGCAATAAAACACAACTTCAAACAGTATACTTGTGTAAAACTGGAGAATATTTATCAATGGCATGTATAGCACTTTTTACAATTTGCTAAAATCAATATAGGCATCTTACAAAAAATGACTATTATACAATGACCCTGATCGTATGTACACACAATGCCCGGTCGTTTTTCAATAAATTTTTAAACCAAACAACAGTTTATTGTAAATACACTAAGCCTGCCCTAATTACAGGTATGGAGTTTATCTAAAATTTCAATTTGTCGTTTCATCCATCTCTTCTTCCTCTACGACCTCTTCCATTTGCTTGTCATCCCCCGCTTGTGTAGCAGCTTGTTTCTGTTTTTCTTCCCTGATACGGCTCGAGTCCTTTTCAACCGCTTCCAACACCGTCTCGAGGACTTGAGGTGTCAACTGTGTGTCGGTTTTGGCCAGGGTTATCCTCAGAGCCTTCATAAACTCGGTTGACGACACAGGAAACTGCTTTGTGCGATGGAGTGAATCCTTCGGTCTCTTGCATTTCCGATCACTACAGCGTATAGAGAGTGGAAATTTTTTACAATTATTTCAATTTAAAAAAATCTTTTTATGACAATTTTAGCAATTTTTGTGATTTGAAGAAACACTTACGTCTCTATTTGATGCCGAAACATTTTACACTTTGATGTGAAAATTTCTGCGCATCCATACCGGCACTGGTACCTCCGTCGGGGAAGCCTCGTCGTATGAAAAGCCTTCGGGATTTGATCCGCATGAGCGTCAGTAATGTGCTTATCCAAACAGCAGACCCGAGTCGATTTGTACTTACAAAACGCACACATCAACGCTCGGATGTCCTTATATTTGCGAATGTGATTGTCAAGCTCGGTCAGAGAGCCAAAGCGTATACCACAAATGCACCGATTCCCATCCCTCTTCCAGTCACGAGAATGAGGTTGTGCAGCGCCACCTCCTTTGTGTTTGCAAGGCTCCTTCGGGTTAGTGACCACCACCTTCGGCTTCCACATTTTACTTGTCGAGGGCTGATTTAAGGGGTCTGCTACTTTTAGCTCACGTTTAGTAGGTGTTCGAGACGGAGTTCCAGTGCATTTGCATGTCGACAAGTCTCTGCTAGTTCCGGCCACAGGAGGGGTGGAAGAAGAACCACTTGGGAGTCTAATAATGTCCGCATTGTCACTCTCATTTCCAGCTTCAGCTGCCTCCAACGCGGCATTCATTTCTTTTACTATTTTGAAATTTTCTTCGGCAGCGTCGAGCATTTTCTCAATTTCAGCAAAATCCTCCGCGCTCCCAAACTCCATGGTCAACTATAATTCGACATTTAAATAAATCATTGTTATAAATCAACTCAAAGCTTTTAAGAGTGGGATTTTCTCGTACCAGTTTCAGTGCAAGGGACGCCGCACTATGTAACAGTTCAATTTCCGCCTTGAAAACCCTATCCTTTTCTTCCCACTCCCAGGAAGAGGGCCTGGTTGTCTCCACGCCTGCTTCCAAGATCTGAACAAAGTAGCGCAGCAGCTTCTTTTCGGGCCCGAACTCGGAAAACTCATCCGAGTCACTTTCTCCAGAATCACTAGATCCGCTGCTGGAGCTTTCCTCAGAACTTTCCGAACTCTCGGCAGGAGAGCGTGCAGTTCCCATCTTTCCCTTGATTGTAGTATCCAGATCGTCACCATCACCCCCTTCGTCATTGGAGTCTGTAGTTGGTGTTGTAGCTCTTTTTGCTTGCTCATTGGCTTTTTCCCTGCGTCTCTTTTCCGCTTCCTCGAGCAAGCATTGGAACGTCAATTCGTGAGGAGGGACTTCGGTGCTACCGTCCCAGAAATTAATGCTCGCATCATCCTCAACAAAGTAGACCTGAATTTTGGAAATGTTCTCCACGAGTCGATTCCAAACTTTGCAAGCGGTCTCACCGCCCCGTTTACGACGCTCGTAAAGAAGTTCCAAAGCCTGGCAGAGGAGTTTCCCTTGCTTCTGTAAAATCTCGCGATTTTGGTCCATAATCGGATTTTCACCATCACTCGAATCCTCATCGGAAGACATGACTAATTTGAGCAAATCAGAGAAACAAGATTGCACACTTTCTTACGGATTCTTTCGACCTCCGAATATATTGATTTTGCTTGTAATATTAGTCTTACAAAAGTAGTATTGGTTCCTGTATCTTTTAGGAGAAAAATTAGCTTTGTCGTCAGTCCTTCTTACGAGCTTGGTAATCGCAGTGATGAAGCATGATTTTACACCAGTCAACTTTGTCAAGATGGCGGACCATTGTCTCACAAACTGCACATTAAAAGACCCGAATTAAATGCCACTCTGCCTGTAAATGTAGACATTGTGCTCTCTGACTGAGACATCTCTATTCTTACATGCGTGCATACCTGCACACATTAAATTAACTATGTAACTGCATTTATTAGCAAAGTCAATCGGCTTTTGCCGTCGGGAGTATTAAGAAGACAGTTTTTCTATATATGATAGTGTGCTACAACTGTTTTAGCGTTTCATAATATGCATTTGTAATATTTTTGTATGATAACAAAGTTTTGTACGTACCTTATCTAAATGCATTTCTTTATATTTTTTTCTCTTCCTTGACGTTTGCTGCTCCACAGACAAAATCCTACTTATTCGGGGGTTGTACCGTAGAAGTTGTTGTGAAGAGACGGAATGCTAGTATTGTCAGCGGAGTCCATTGCATGAGTTCACTGATCGGGTGACAAAAATCAGTTCAGTTCGAAACATTGAAAGTTGGGACGATTGTGCAAAATGTGTCGAGAATAAAAGGAGAAAATGAGTGTCATATTGTACGTAACCCGGTAAATGTGATAAAATGCACGACGGCTCAAAGGATGTCATAGTCGTTAAATGAAACATGGAAAGTGATGAAATCTGACCGTGTTTTATGAGATATTTTATGATATTAAGAATCAAAGTGAGCACGACTTTTCGTCCTCTGTCCTTGTCACAGCTCTGGCCTCGGTATCAACGATAACTAGAAAGGTAATACTATTTTCTGCAAAAAGGATACTCTTGAAATTTGTAAACTTGCTGAAATTACGCACAAGCAATGTGTCATTTCACCAAAACACTAAAATTACTTGGGAGATATCATGCACATCCTGTCATTAAGAATCTCTAAAGGAGTTCCAAAGATTATGCTACGTGTCATTTGTCACATTTGCTCCTTGTATTACTCATTCGGGTTGCTCAAATTGTGACTAAATCCGAGGCGAAAAGATAAAAGTCACTTGACGAGTGTTATTTCTGATCCGATTTGATGAGATTTTTTTGAGATGACTTCATCAGTTTGTCTCGACCAGCATTCTACTTTGTACAATCAAATAAACATGTACCTAGACAATTTGGGTTTACAAACAAGCGCATACATATTATCGACAAGCTCTGCACGACACCCTACTAGCTATGACCTTCAGTTTTACAAGTTTTAACTGCCACGTACATTGTAACATTGTACCACTATACCTATGCACACATTCGACAAATAAAGACATTCGAGCTTCGTTAATGGTTCGAATTCCAGGAATGCGAAATGTGAAACGATAAGAATACGTTTGTTTTTCTAACTGGAATACATGCTTCTGTGTTAAATCACTTATTCACACTGCTGGAACCTGTCGCTAAAAATATTTGTTTAATAATTCAACATTGTAACCGACTTGAATTAAAAGCTACCATACATATTATCGTATGGTGGAGTATTGCTAAACAATAAACATGGAACAATGAAGTAAACTAGCACGGTTCGTCCTTAAAACTATTTTTCCGACTCTTCGGTCTTTTTTCTAACAGTCTCCGCCTTGCCTCGGTTTCTCTCAATGATAGCGGCAAGCCGACGACTTATGATTTGCTCATAGATAAGATCCGTCCATGTTGTGGCTACAGGCCTGTTAGCCACCGGATTTATAACGTTGGGTTGACTTTCAGTGGGGGAAGCCACGCTCTTAAATGAAGAAAAGGAGGAGCGCCCCGTCGATGGATTCAATAGTCCATCGTTCGGCGCTTGAGTGTGCTTCCTGTATATCGGAGGAACTTTAAGGTGGCCCTGCAGAGAGAGAAGGATGTCGTCTCGTCGCTTTTGCTCTTCTGCTTCCGTTTCTTCCTCTCCTACATCTGACTTTGTACAAACTGATAAATGAGATTTTTTATTACACAACCAGGAGAAAAACTTAATATGCGTTGTGTAGTATATAAAAGATTAAGTTGAAACTTACACTTGGGAAGAGTGTCCTTTACAATTTGAAACCATCCGTAAACTTTCATTTCTGTGGACCTCCACAGTTTTTTATGGTTCCGAAAGCAAAAATAGAGAACATAGAGAGTTGCCAGCATACAAAGATAAAATAGCTGAAAATGTTTGGTTAATGAAAAAAAGCAAGAAAATCAAATGAAATCAAATTGAATGAAATGGTTTATGGAAATCGTAGAAACGTAAAGATACATAGTATTAGTAAACTAAAATACCTGTTTGTGACAAAGACTCGAAAGTAATATACGCTTTCCAACGTTCGCCTCGGAGCTATCCTAGCGCAAGGACTCAATGTGTGACATGCCCATCTATCAAATTAATAATGCTGATATGATAAGTAAGAGTGAAGAGTAGCCTTATCAGAATTGTTGGTTCACTCTTGTGTGACTTACTGAACTGCAGATACTCCGGCTCGGAGTACCACCTCCCGACTGTCATTTCGGCCTAAATCACCCCCAAAGTTTTTTCGCTCCGCCTTTTGATGTAGTTTCCTATCCCATTCCTGTTGAAAAATATCTCACGAGCTAATAACCAAAATATTTTAGCTGCTTTTAAAAATGCTCCACATACAGCTTAGGTAACTCACGTTCCAAATCAAGCTCACGTCGGAAATACCAGGAACGTTGTATGCCTCCTGCTCCTCATTGCTGTAAGTCTTCATTTGATTCCTGGAATATCCACCTGCGATGATTTTTAGCAAATATCTTCCTGAAAAATTATAGTGACTCTGTTTCGCGTTGTCAAATATATCTGCAAAGAAATCCACAGAGGAAATTAACCGACAGGTAAGGAAGAAACGGGGCCGTAAATTTTTCAAAGATAATTCGTAGAAAAAGGTTACGGAAGTGGGGAACCAGAGGATATCTTGCGAAAAAGCAAAACTGCTCTCCGTTGTAACACTCCTTCGGAAGGGCGCCATAATGAGCTGTTGGATCTCTAGTAAAAAATAAATTGTAAATCAATACCACGTTTCTCACAGTGCCCCGAACAGAAAACATGGACAAACTCGTCAATGTTTCCAAATAATTTTGGCTGTAAATACTCGCCGAAATTTGATTGAATGCAGAGTGGAATTCCAGTCAAACACCAGATCCGCCGAAGGTGGACATCCAACACTCACAGCAGTTGAAATTGAGTCGCCAAGTATTCCACTGGACTCCGTCTTGATGCACTTTCCAAAACCGCCAATCAAATGCAAAATGATTGGCACCTGAATCATTTGTCGGCCAGACTTTCTCTGCTGAAGCCCCGTGTTCTTCTTCACACTCACGTGAATGACATATCTCACAGCCGCCCTGCCAGCGATTATTTCCTTTTCCGTATTCACCTGGATCAGTGATCCATTGGAGTTGTCCACATTCAAATGTATGACATCCGAGAGACGATGATTCTCATAGTCGACCGCTGTCAACGAATAGTCATTGGTGATGGAGTACTCAATCTCCCACCTGAGCGTTACCCCGTAATCCATGTAGTAGATCTCGTAGATGCGCTTCGCATCCGCGACATTCGTGTAAAAGCGTCGGTATTTTCGGGGCTCAACTAGAATTCCATCGATGCTTGGCTTGTGGGAGAGGTACTGGAGTCGCCCAATTTCCGCCACGTCATCCCGTTTCTTCAGCCACGTGTCAAAAGTGTCCAACTCCTGGAAACTGTAAGAGCGGTACGGCTCGTTGAAGAAGGAGCTCCATACGAGTCCAAATGCAACGGCTTGGAAAACGTAGAGGCTTGTCTTTTGATGATAATGACCGAGTTGAGGATGCTGCTTGGGCACGGGGAAGTTGAAACTTTGAGCTCGAGAGTGACGCGTAAAGTTGTGAAAGTACGATGGAGAGGCGTACGGGCAGAATACACTCCACTTTTGAGGGTTGAATCTTATGTCTTGCATAAATGATGGGTCTAACAATGGCGTTCCTCCTGCAGAAGTCGCTTTGATGTGAGTTTTCAGTTTGCCAATGAGGTTGTCCCCAGTCTTTCCAATTTGTTCGATAAAGTATCTCGCCCGGAGGATGGTCCGTTCGTTGACAATATTAGGAAATATCCGATTCACAGTGCCGTTCTTATCGACAACTGCGACCAACTCTACAAGTCGGTTTGATGAGTCGAAAAATAAGCCAAAGGGGACCCCAGTGTTCATCTCCATAATGTATGGAAGCCGTGTTTGAATCATACTGAAAGATGGACTGGGGTTGAGTCGGATTGGATTGAGGGAGCCAACGTTGCCGTACCACATTTCCCGTTTGCTCGTGAGAAAGGCGTAGTGGCCGAGGTCATCAAATGTCATGATTTTGATGACGTGATACCGGGCATAGGAGTCCTTGCAAATGTACTTGTCACCTCGCTCTGGAAAACTACTGAGGTACACAAAAGTCGCTCCTCCGTCGGTGCTGTGGAGCAGCTTGTTTCCATATAAGAACATGTGGTGGTTGTAGCTCCGCGTGTAGGTAATCCCATGTAAATAGAGGTGGTCCTTAGCAGGCAGATTTCCAGTGTGACAGCCATGGTCCGAACCAACTTTTTCCGGATCTCCTTTCCTAAAATAGTCCATGTTGTACTGAACCACGTTCGGGATGCTCTCCTGGTGCTCGTTGAGACACGGGATTCTGGGGATGATGGCGTCAATGTGCCAGATTGAAGCTCTTGACGCTATTTTATCTGAATTGAAGGAGGCAATGATGTAAAAGACTACCATTCTTCTTGTCCCGCCACCTCCATGTGAGCCAGCTCCTCCGCCAGCCTCTTGTCCACCGCTGTAGTACACTTTCATTCTGACGAGCACCTGAATTGTGCTCTCGATAGAGACGACTGGGGTTGCGTCGACCACATCACACCACCCTTGATCCTCGATTAACTCAATGTGAGACGCCTTGCCCATTCTTGAACGGTATGTCTTGTAACATATTGCTTCAATTTGCGATTTCGGATTTGCTTCCCGTCTCTCCACTGGCACCCCAATGATCTTCTGATCTGGCAAATCCACGAGTTCTCCTGAATGCCCAGCCTCGTTGAATACCCTCTCCTCCTTTAGTGTTTCACCAGAGGCCCCTGCTCCCACCTCGCGCCACTTTATAGGGATTCCATCCGCCCTGTACGATCCAATCCATATTTGCTGACTGACGTCTGTAGTTACTTTTGTTTTCGGGTTGAATTCTTGATAGTCATAAGTTATGGCTACGATTGTGTCGCTATTTCCATGATTTCGCCTCGCTATTCGCACAATTTTGAAGCATTTCTCGAGCCGATCCGCTCCCTCCACCTCCCACGCCTTCCCTTCGTTGGAAGTTTTATTTGTATTTTGATAGAAACTCACGATCCCACTTGTAGTCACCAGGAGTATCCTGTCTTCCAATGTCAACGCCCCGAAAATCCCTTTTGTCGCCGATATGTTTGTGTAGTTCTTGGGTGTATAGCGCATTCGGTAGAACTGAAGAGCAAACTCTGCATCCGCCCGGTCTACCTGAGAGAATAAAGGTTTTCGGAAACCCATCACCTCGTAGTTGTCAGAAAAACAAGGATATCTAGACGTGAATAAGCGTGCTGTAGGCTCATCATGCGTTCCTCCGGTAGCTTCAAAGCTCCACCTAACAAGACTAAATCTATTTAAAAAATAAATTTCAGTTGGCCTTAACGTGTGATTGAATTTTTTAAAAAGGAAAGTCTCATTTGAAATGTCAAATTCTATAAGTGGTCGTAAATACTTTGTCAAGTCAGGGTCGCCAATGATGAGTAAATTGGGGTCATAAAAGCCCGCAATGACGACAGCTGGAGCGTTCCCATAAGTGTACTCAACCTTCATAAAATCCTCAGTGTCCAAAGGTGCGTAGGGATTCCCACCAAACGTCTCATTCTTCGGAAACGGAACGCAATTGTGGTCGGTAATGTGTTCCAGTTCTGGGAGGTCAATTTGTCTGGATCCACCTGGTCGACCTGCATTCTTATCGTAATCCGGCAAACTCGGTTTGAGATATGCAAACTGAGTGTCTTCTTCTGGAGTCACTCGACGCACCGGAAAGAACTCAGACGGCAAAGGGTGATTTTTGGATGCCACTTTTAATCTCCCCAAACCAGGAACGTCTCGTTCGTGAAACGGCGACGAAGCACCATTCACAGCCAATGTTCTGAATCCTTGATTTCCAGGCACGTCCACTTTGATAATTGGGATATGGAGAAGAACTTGTGGAACCTACAAATTTATTTACAGCATTTTGTAAAGTTTATCCTTTTTTTAAATTACTCAAAGACTCAAAGATTTTTTTTTAAATTACGACAAAAGCTGGATAGCAGATATTGAGGGGACACCCTGATTCCCCATCGTATTCCCCAGTTTCCGGGTGCGGACGGTTTAGCGAGTTTTGGGGGATGTAGGCAAGGTCTTCTGGACGTTTTCTTTTGAGATTGACGAGTGCTGATTGAAACACGGCGTACATCAAGTGGGTGTGCACCTGCCGTGAAGACTTTGGCAGATATGAGATCTTGACCGTTGGAGAATTTCCACTGTAGATATACTTGTACACGGTTTCGTCATAAAAGCCATCCTCACAAAACGGGCGAATAACCACGTAGAAGGGGAATATGTAATGGCCTGTAGCACCAGGGAGAACGGACTTGACGAGGTACTTCAAAGCATTTGGAGTGTTCAGGTCGTGCGATTCGTCGTGTTCTGAGATTTCGTCAAAGTAGACGCTCCAAAGCCTAAATCACAGTAGGAAGATTTCTGTTTACTCTCAATCGTGAGTTCTGCTGTAATAAAATCATCGAGATTGACAAAATTTCAATGTTACCTGTACGGATCCCGACTGATGGTGTAGTCAACTACCCACAAGCATTTACTGTAGCTTACCGTCCTGATAACCACATTCTCATCTTCCTTCGCTGCCCTCATAAAGTCAACCGTTAAGGTGAAATAGGAAATGAGAATTAGCAGCTTCATTTTTGCTTATTACAATTGGTTTTTATTGTTAATTTTTTTGAACAAACTTTTTCTTTTCGTGTCTCGACAAAATACGCGTGTTGATATTCTCCAAAAGAGTTTGAAATGATTAAATGTAAAATGTGCTTCGAATTTTGAAAACGGAAGATTTGAATTCGCCGCGATAGTTAGAAATTTGAATTAATGAGAAGTGGGGCAATGTGAGATACATAATCTCCCTCGGGAAAATAACGAGATAAAGTTGAACTGTTTTAAATGATTGACTTTATTGAGTGAGATAAAGTGAGATTACTTTGATAGAATTTTGTAAACACTAACAATAAGCGGTGACGAGGTGCGTGTTTAGTGTTTCAATAAAATACAATCTTGTTTGTCGATAAGTCATGTTCAGGTTATCATCACGGTTCATACGGTATTAGTATTTATTTCGCTGCACATTGGCAGAAACGAAAGAATTTCCGTTGGCTTTGCTCCCATTGTTGTAGTTGTAGTAAGGCTGCTGCTGTGAATTCGGTAATTCGTACTTTGGTGGCGGAGGATAAGATCCGTAGGTTGATGTGAAGGCTTGAGGTTGTCCAGGATAGTCTTTCTCGTTTTGTGTGGGATTCTTACCGCTTTTACCAAACGGGAAGATCTGTCCATTTCGCTTGTTACCTTCCGAAGGATAAGGCGCAGTCGCAGCCTCGTGTTCGTCCGTGATTTCGCTAATGAAGCTGACCACAATGAGGACCTCAATGACTCTGAGGAGGACAAGAATATTCATGAGGATGCCGACGAGGATCTGACAAATTGTCAGGACGAGCCAAATTGTGCAGCCTGTTTTGTTTTTCTATGGAAGGAATAAAGACAAAATTGATTAATGTGAAGAAAACTAGTGGTCAAGTAGTTCACCGAACTTACCTTATCGGCCACCCAGTAGAGATAGATTCCAAGAAGAACTTGGAGTCCGCATGCCACAACGGTGGCAATTAAGAAGCCTTGGATTGTCTGGTAGGCCCTGTTGTAATTCGGGACTAAAAAAAATTACGAATCGAGATTAATTATCATTTTTCATTCATTTTGTACCGAAAAGAATTTAAACATAATTTAGCATGTAACTCACAGCCGGACGTATCCGGTTTATTTTCTTCTGAGCCCTTGCTAGCAGCTTTTATAAGCTTAGCGTAAACCTGCGGATCCGCAATCTTATCCAGTGTCAATAGGATAATCAGAGTAATAATGAAGCTTATCGCTCCCATAGCCTACACAATAATTAATACATCAATTCAATTAAGATTTCAACCAACTAGTTTATATTTCATATCATTCAGCTCAACTCACAATGTCAATCCCGGCACAGACTTTTGTCGCCTTTTGAAACGAATGTCCACAACAGTTGTCCCCACAAGGTCGGCAACCCATCTTTACAAATTGGTTTGTGGAAACTTGTTCCTCTCAATCGGTCGTAACGTAAAGTAAAACTCAACTAAATTCTCTAACACCATGTATGTAATACCGCTTGGCCTTTCCGTGGTATTGACGGCGGTGGCAGTAAGAAAGACAATGAATATAATATAGAAATTCATTCTGCTCTTGACATTTAGGCTAAATGATAAAGCTTCATACTTCACTTTCTGTTTTCCAAACCACTTCAATGTAACAAGACATTGACAATGATTGTCATTGCTTCAAGTTTACCCTTCATGCTTAGACGGATGAGTATTTTATTTGTTTAATCGGGTACTTGACGAACCTCAATTATTATGTATTCAGTTTGAATAGTTCTCGAAAAGCTTCGGAGCACAGTTAAGGCGATCGGTTTATTTCATGTATGCTTAATGCACAAATATAACGATTTATTAATTCAGACAAAACTGTAGCGCGTGAAAAGTGTAACTGATTGAAAGTTTAGAGTATAATAGAATAGAGTGATTATTGATTAGCGATTACATAGTGAATGTTGAAAATGCTTATTCTATGCCATATAGTTTCAAGTTCCAGTGTAATTCAAATCATTGAAATACCTGCTTATCACTCATCCCACCGTACTTCGTGGCGTATGTGAATCCACCACCACTCCCTGGACTGTTGCTCCCGATAACGTTATCATACTGAGGGGGTTGCAAGTGAATCGGCACGGAAGGATGGGGATTATACTGGTTGTGCCCGTAGAACCTGACGTTACCTGGTGGAGGTAGGTACGGTGGAGCTGAGATGACACTCACATTTGGCTCATTGTTAGGAGGGTACATGCCAGGATTTTGAGGGTACGAAGGCATATTATATTGCGTTGGTTGCGCCACTATGGGTTGCTGTTGTGGTTGATGTCCAGGGAAGTAGGTGACCTCCTCCTCTTGTTTCAATTCGCTTGAAAATTCGTACACCACAGCCATTTCGTAGAGGCGGACCAGGAATCCTGTGAAGAGCGCTGTGAAGGCGGTGATGATCAGGTACAGTTTGCATATTGACCGATTTTTCTGTTCAGAACAACCTCGCAAAATTGTGAATTTGTCAGAATAGTAATGCAGTAAGCAGCAGATAATGAAGTAATAAATCGTACATTAACTGCTCCAACGTAGAGGACGATTCCCATCAGAAATTGGACACCGTGAGAGGCCAACAGGAGAATTAGCACCCATTGTGGTATGTCCGCCCTTACGAACGCAGAACGCGCTGAAATTATCAATTGAGTTCCACACAATAATGCTGTGCTGATCCCAAAAGTAATTTAAAAAAAAGAATAAGTCTAATGATTAGTTATCTCACAGTCGGAATATTTGCCACGTTGGTAGTGGTTTTGATACCCTGATGAATCCTCGTCCGTGCTTCCTGGAATTCGGTATTTGTTCGGGTCAGCAATCTGAACGGCAAACGTTATTACTCCAATCAGTCCTAAAAACTTTGCAGCAATACAAAGAGAAGCTACAGGAAACAATTGGAATTTAATATTTTTGTGAATTTCTTTTAGTAATTGTATCATTACCACATCCGCAAATGCCACGTACTGGGTAGCTCTCTGCAAAGATATTGAACAACAGCAGCACACTCCCATTTTATTGATTTGCTTCAGACCAAAAACTTTGGAAATCCATGCAAAACTGAAAACTCCGCTTGGTCAACAAAGTGCAATTTTGTGCTAAGAGGTCCACAGAAAGTCTACTGGTGAACAGTCTAAAACGTTATGCCTGTAAGGAATCCGTTTTTAAACTCATTTTCATGGTCACGCTCGTTCAGACGTTCGACAGAAGATGTACTTGAGAATTTCTCAAGATTAAATCGATAAAAGCATTAATATACATAATACAAAATACATAATCTACACAAGTCTGACTCAGATTAAGAATAGGGATGAAAACGTTTTCCAACAAAACGTTTTCAGAGCATATTTATTGTATACTTTAAATTGAAGAAAGTGCGTCATAAAAACTACCTATTATATGTCTATACTTTATTTCATGCTTAAAACTGTACAACGAGTATCAAAAATCTATATCTAACTATACATGCCACTATACACAATATATTGTATTATAAATAAATTTATACAAAAAGTCTAATCGAACCTGCAAAAGTTCACGGATTGAAAACCGAAAATTGTATTTCCTGCTAACTTAAGCCGTTACTACTGATGTACATTTTATCAAAGGTGACATGTAATAAACTAATACAAAAACTAAAAGTAACAAACCATCATGAATTATATGCATGTCAATGCATTTTTTTTCTTTTTAAGTAGCTCCTTGCACACTGGTCAGCATCACTGCTTTTCGAGGATTTTGTCGACAATGTTCTTCAAGCGATTGTAATCCTCCATCATCCTGCGAAACTGCCTTCCCTCTTCGTGCAGCACATTCAGTCGAGCCTTCAGGGCGACATTTTCTTCAAGCAGTAACTTGATAATGTCAACCCGCCTCTGATCAGTCTCCCGCTTATTGTCTCGACATTTCTTGGCTGCAAGCGTGTTCTTCTCACGTTTCGCAAAATATTCTGCATCCTTCTGCTCATCCGGAACGGACTGAAAAATAACCAGGATTAGAGCATCAAATAAATCAAACAAATTAAATTCATGGAATTTATGCCATGTAGTTTACATACCTTCTTCGTTGCCTTCCGGATTGGTGATCGGAGTTTCAGAAGCTTTGGATCAATAACAACCGTCTTAGTCTCTAGTCCACTTTCATCAGCATTCTTCGGTGATCCACTTGATTGTACTAGTTCCGGACTAGGGAACTGTTGCAGACTCCCTTCAGATGATGACTGCGATCCACCTCCATCCTGAGAAAAACAGTCGCAGCCAGTCGCCTCCATCGCCTCCACTTTTACTGGGATGATCCAAGATATATTATCAAGTTGCTCTTGGGCATGACCTACTTCTTCGGTTCCGAGGTGATTGTCTTCAGCAACGGGAAAGGTCCCATTTTCTTTGCCATTAGTGGTATCCTCAGAAAGCTTCTGGAATTCGGAACACATGTCGAAAAAGGTATCCCCTTCGTCAATGGTCAAACGGTTGGAATTCCAAGCTAAATCGATGGTGGGAGTCTGTAGGTCTTGAGATGAGCTCGATGCGTGCCAAGCTAAACTCACAAAACATGAATGAAAATCGTCTTTTAAAATCCTGTTCACAAATGCGTAAATGGATAAAAATCATATACTACCCATGATGCATGCGTGAAACAGGAAATGGTCCATGAATTAAGCAAACAACTCAATTAGCTTACCAGCCCCGGCCTCCTGCTCCGTCGATAAGTATGATTCTCCTTCAAATTTGAAAAACGACATTCGCTGCAATTACCAAGCAAAAATGCTTGCAACTAGTCAAATCCAAATAATATTCAATTCCCATGTACAAAATAATTTACTCGCACAGATAACAAGACACAGCTATTTATTTTTTTGGGAAACATGAATTAAAATACAATTTAGACAATTTTAGGAAAACTGTAGCACCAACTAAAACACTCCGTTCTCGAACAACCAAGAGTTTGTTTCCAGTTTTGTAATCCCGGGCAAGCAGTCGTAGCCCTTACTTCGTAATTTTCATATAACTGTTTTAGCATGTTAAACATAGTATATATGTATAGATATACCTATATAACTCTACTATATTGTATCATACTAAAACTGGACTACCCGAAAGTAGCGAGAGCGCAAGCGCACTACGTTCTTGATCGTAGCAATCAGCACAACGCTGCTTCATTATACCTTTTTCCAAGTTAAATAGTTAAAATAGTAGTCATAATAATAAGTTTAATTTATTGTTATATATTGCTAACAATGGACTTATGAAATGTGACTCTCAACATCGTAATTCTGTGCCTGATTATTACGAAATGCTTCATGACTTGGAATTTCAAACTCATTTCTCTGTTGCTGCTGCTCTTCTGCCTTGATTTCTTTGGTGAGGCGGTACACAATGATGCACCCAATGATCCCGATGAAATAGTAGAAGTTGAGGATGGAGAGTGGAAACCATACAATCAGCCAGACAAAGCAGGCCCACCTGCTTCTCTGAAATTCCAAACCATTTTATAATGAGAATTTATCGTAATTTTAATTGATATTTTATTTCAGTTTCCGGTATGGGTGACTCACGTAGCCTGCCGCAAAGTATAAAAACAATGCAGACAGCGCCTTGAAAAAGCCAAACCCGACCAACTCCTTAATTTCTCGAGCCGGGACCCTGTTCACGTGCCCTGACAAACGTAATATTATGTCAAGAGTGATGAACGTTTTAATTGCGTTAAAAGGAGCGAATTTGCTAATTATATGCAAATCTATGAACACTCTGACTCACACTCTTTGTACAGGATCACACACGCCAGTAAGCTCACCGCTAGACCTACAACCTGAAAAGCCAGCAATAGATACAAGAATTTGAAATAACACATCAAAATTAAATGTAAAGCCTTTAAAATAAATTATTATACATATCGAAAATAGCAAACAACTGAGCTCCGCGCTCCAATGACTTGCAGCATCCACAGACAGCTTTGAGACGGGCCATGCTTTCCCAAGTAAATGTTAATTGTAATAAGATTTTCAACAATATTGTAAATGCATTTGGTTGATGTATGTCGACAAATCACACTACAAAGTGCAAACTTTATACTGCCCTTGTTGAAAATACCAAAGGATTTGGTTCTGTATCTGTCCTTACTTCTGACCGTTTTGTCATTTAAAAATGTCATTGACAATGAATTATCCACGTCAAGTTAGTTTTAATGATTTAGATAGTTCTACAAAGGCATACTTAATTATTGACTGGAGTTATTCAAATTTTTATTATTTTGAATTGCGTTGTGCTGAGTAGTAATAATTCACCTTGTCATTGAAACGAACAATATCAAGTGGTCAAATGATGGCCATGTGCCTGAAGTACTTCAAATTTCAAAATACTCATTACAATTCATCGAAGAAGTATAGATTTTAGGTATACATGTTACTACATAAAACTCCTAGTATCTAGGTCTTATACGTAAGCGACTGCTTTATGGCTCCACCATACACAGCAAGTATAACTTCAAATGACAAACTAGTTTGCATATTTGCTGCATACAATGTAAATTCTCAACATCTAACTTGTCAAAGCAGCAAAATATATTGTGCAGTGAACTATCATTACTCGTTTACATTTTTGCTTTCAAGAGCTACTAAATCAATACTCGTTTATGTCGTTACGCCTCCTTTCTTCTTCCGGAACATCCAACTTTCTATCCCGAGCGTTGAATCCCACCTCGTACAAATTCTCGACTCTCCATATAAATTCACCAACCGTTGCCCATTGATAAATGCGTCCCAGAAAGAGGAGGCAGTACGTAATTGGATTCACTGCTGATGTCAGCAATGAGCCAACAAACCAAATCTGACAGAGCACATAGTTTCTCTAGATAAAAGTGTAAAAATTTACAGTTGTAATTTACTCTCAAACCACCAAAAAACACTAAACGCCATTCATTCATAAAGCCTTTTTACCTGAGACGCTCCAATGGATAGGAAAAATCCGAGTGCAATCTGAAAAATAAATGCTCCAAATAATCCCAGGAGAAACCACAAGGGACATTTCTTGTCCAAGAATTTGGTGTAACCTAAAGAAATAAGTATAAATTTACTGTTTTATTTTCTATTGTTAACTGCAGAAGTGGTGGAATCATATAAGTACCACTGATACGATCCTCAGACACTTTGTCATCCTTGTGAACGCGATCATTCTCTTGCTTGATTATCATCGAAATGACCACGGAAATTCCAAGAATTCCGTGCACCTACATTTAGCAGCACATTTTACAAGAACTTTCGGCAAAAAAAAGAATTTCAATTTAGATATATTTACTTATATGTAGTTAAATTTGTCTGTAGAGCAATACCACATCTGCAACTCCAAAAGCAAGCGTTGCCTCTTGCAAGCTTACGCGGCAAATCCCACATGCAACACCGCCATCCTCCTTACTTTTCGGCATCTTTAGTTTTCTCCTGTTAAAGAGCCGCGGTAGCTATTTCAATAGCTTAGAATGACTGTAAATGAAGCGTTGGAGTTTTTACTCCAGCTAGCGCAGTGCAATGTTCAAGACTAAAAACAAAAAGCCCCGAGTCCGACAAAAACAATGAAAGGTGTATGTATGTATGAAGAACAAATATCAGTGGACTTTCAAGCTTTTGTCAAAGTCCTTTATTATTCTAAATAATTACAGAATTAAAGACATTTTAAAGTGCTCTTAGAAGAATTGTGAATGACAAAGGACCTACTTAGCACGTAAAGACAAGGGTGCACTTCTAAGCTAAATGATTCACAACTCGATGCTCGTTATTTCTAATAATTTTTTGTCGTATGTAGATGATTTATTATGAATGTTTTTAACTAATCCAATCCCAACTTTGTCTCCACCATTTTGATCCCGAATTTGTCAACTCTTGCCCCAGCCCCGAGTTCATCTCTCATAGAGACTCCAACCAGGAGTTCGATCACTTTCACCACTTCGTACAAAACTCCGGCGTTGAACAGGAGTTGCATTGCGAAGCTGATTCCAGGGGTAAAATCATTCATTCTGTTCAAGCAGTACAGGACCTCGTTGACCCCAAGAAGTATGTAAAATCCACTTCGCAACAATACTCCAATCCCTGCTGAAGCCAGCCACTTGAGGTATTCACCTCCTATGTTCTATAACACAAAAGATGCCACATAAACGATTATATTATTGTTCGTCTCGATTAATTAAATAGAGTAAATTTAAAAGCGGAGCTACCACCTTTGTTCGCAAGATATGATCCAGGGCAAGGGCCATCAAAATATCGGATCCGCACATGGTGATCCCAATGACAATGCATCCTATCATGATTTCTCCTGCAAGGAACAATCAATAAAAATCGGATTATTGCATTAAATTGTTTTAAATTGTTTGTTGTGTTTTAGAAGAGCGAGTACGATTTCGGTAGTAGTCAACACGAGTTGTATTGTAGCCTCCGGGTAATAGTTTCTCCTTTAGCTTGTGTACTTCAACAGTTGACAAGCCACAAAATAGTCCAATCAAAATGGCAGAAACTATCATGGCTCGATACTGAAACAAATTTAACGTATTTTGAAGCTACTTTTACGAAAAATTTACACAAAGTAAATACAATTGGATAACGTACGATATCCGCCACCAGAAACACCCGCGCTAGCAAAGACATCTTCATCTGGCACAAAAAGGCAACGCTTAATTCGAGGTTTTTGGTACGCAATGGAAATTTAAGAACGATTATGTAACATTCAGGCAAATCTTATTCAGTGTTCAGCTTTAAAAACTAATTTGGACCGGCAAATAGTTTGGATCCTCTCCGTTCCTCATTCATCATATCACTACCTGCACGCAGCACTATAAGCAGTTCGCAATACAATTCAATTTCTACTCTATACTGCTGTAATTGTTGTAAGCTGATTGAGGTTAAGAGCATCGTCAATTAAGTATAAAACTGAAGTTGAAGATCTCATTTGTACTTTTTACAAACTTGAGTGTCATGCATAATCCATTATATTTTTAACCGCTTTGTAGGTAAAGTCTCCGGTTTGAAATTTTCTTACAAGAAATACTTGAGTACCACCGATGTTTTGATAAAGTAGTTCAAAGAACCAAAATTTGTTCAAAAGGTGGACAATGCAATGCCTCCAAAGCCCAATACATCATGTGCAAGTATGATATAAAGTACGTATATATTTTGGGTAATGTTATATTATGCACCTGAAAACTTCTGTGTAATAGGATCCACTTATTTAGATCAGGTACACGCTATTCATTCATTAAATCAAGTCATATGTCAAAGATTAACTTCGAAGTAATCAACACGAAAAGAAAAAATAGATTTCGTTGTATACATTACCGTAAAGTTGTAACATGCAACTGTCAACATCTCGTTCGTCCCAAACTGAAACCCATCATATGTAAAATAGTTGTACTTTAAATAAAAACTGCTGACAAAGTTAGTTCAAAGTAATGGCTGATAAATTTATATCCCGATTTTCTCAAAAGCATTATGACACACGGAACCTTTCTGACATTGAAACGTGTTTTTTGGGTATGGAGACATAAAATTCCAATTAGATATCATTAACCCATGCTGCCTTTACTGTAGCCTAGTTGCTTGGAATGGTCTACTATAAATCAGAATATTCATTCACTGGTTTGTCTTATGTTCATATGTGTTTTTGAAAACATTTCTTTTTTGCCACCGCTGAGTTTTTAGAGTAAAAAATCATGAAAACCACAGAGGAGATTAAAGTTGGTGGAATTTTTTCTTTGACTTGTTTGCTGCTCGTTTCAAATCAATGGATAACCGCAAATTCTCAAGATCGTCAAACGAACAACAACAACCAGACTTGCAAACACCCCGTCATTCGGTTGTTAATTTATAATGATGAAGAATCCAGCAGGGATTCAGTTCTCCAGGAATTAGTTTCTGAGGTCGTCAACGAGCAAGAGTTTCCCTTTCAGCACATTCTCTTGAATTGCGACGCTTTGTATCCAGTTGAGTGGATTTCTGAGGCTACTACAACCCAGGTAGACAAAGTAGATAAAAAAATTGACAGCTTGGGAATAATATTATAGGCATTGTCTTTTTCGCAGAGCAATTACTATTCATATATTTTGGACGATGAGGAGCGAAAAATTGTGGCCCCAGGTAGTAGTACATCCAATAAAACCAAAGGGCAAGAAGAAGTCCAGTTTAACGTGCGATTTCATATGGCGGACAAGATATTGAGTAGGAGTAATACTAATGTGTCTGTGATTTGCAAGCCTGTAGAGGATCACGTATGCAAAAAATTCACGGAAGTGTCGCTTGGAAAATTTAAGCAAAATGGAAACCCTAAGCTAAAGCTTAAATACAGCCGTGGCGAAGATTTAGGTGTAACTGATATATTAAACACGAGATTTATTACATAAATTGTAAAGGAGTTTCGTGCTGATGAATATTATGTAAATACTAATATTTAAAAACATATATCAGAATCAACTCCCTTTAGAAATTTGGTGCAGAATTCGAAATGTATTCACTGGGAAAGGCCTCGAAATCAAAACTCGTCTCTAATATACCAATGTGAGCCTCCACCACCATCGTCTCAACTCATATTTTATGGTCAGCGGTTCTTCGGTGACGTGAATTTGGTGAGATCTGTATGTTTACAAGACGAGTAGGTTCAGGCAACTCGACGATGTCAATATGGTAAATATTTATATGATTTTTAGGGATCTGATTGCGGAAGCAGCTTAAATTCAACTTCCACAGGTGACATCCCTCAAAAGTTAGGGCTGAATATTACTGATATAACATCTCCAAGTGGGACACTGTCGTGCAAAACTGAAGTCCACAATAATGTTAGCAGCCGAATCCCATTTTTCTACACTTTACCTCAACTCTGCCCCTATGAGAGTCCTAGTTTGCCACACCTCCGTAATTTGGACTATGATATAGCCGTTTCCGTATTTGCAGAGAAGAAGGAATTATAAAAAATTAAAGTAATGACATATTTCATAGAATTAATTTCTCAAGTCAAATCGGCCGAGAGTGTTGAACAAAATTTGCTCTCGCTTTGCGTTCAAAATGGAACCGATGGTGATGTCTACATTGGAGATACACTTAATGTAACGTGCACCTCGTCAATTTATTACACTGCTGAAGGAATCGTCGTCCGTGTTGTGAAGATGACAAACACTTCAAATGAAAGCAGTTTTGAAAGTAATAGTGTAAGCTTATGTCCACTATTACGCAAATTTTGTTTTATTTTTGTATTAACTGTCTCCAATGATTCATTAGATCTAAAATTAAGCGGAGATTCTACAGAGTTTTCACATGGGGCTCAGGGATATCGCAACGTTACAATATCGGTTGACATCAGAAGCGGAAATACTCACAAAGTTGAGTGTAAAGCACCTGTGAGAAAATCCAGGAGGTGGTTGACCAAAGAAATTTTTATACATCCCAAAGGTGGCATGCTAATTACTGTACTTACTGAATGCAAGATAATTAAACTTGAACTGGCCCACCATCATGAAAATGTCTTTAGTAAACAACTGTTTTTAACAAATTAACTTTAGCTATTGTACCGCTAATCTTTGAGGGTGGCTCCGAAACGGCATCAGTTGTCACCGATGAAGAACCGGACCCTTCTCTGGTCTGTAATGTTACCGGCGAGCCAGTACCGACTCTATCATGGAGTCGCCTCGGTACCGGAAAGCTTCCACAGAATCTCCAGATTACCACTTCACATTCAGTTGGAAAGCCGTACTGGACGGCTTCCGTGCTACTTCTTGCCAATCTTTCCAAAACGGAAAGGAATCACACAGTTTACTATGGTCGCTATATTTGCGCCGCTGTTAACAAATTTGAGGCTATTGAAAAGACCTTCATGTTTGACCGAGCTTCGGATGCGGAATTCGCATCTGTATTTAGCTGGAGAGGAGTTCGGAAAGCAATGTGGTTATGGATTATAATTTTCGCTTGTATTGCGACAGTAATCGCAATTGTCACTCTGCTTGTGTTGAAAATTCGGCAGCAGACGGGGAAGCTACGGTTGTTCTCCAGCGCTGAGATTGATGAGTTTATATTTGGAAATCCTGAGTTGCTTTTGGTAGACGGGGATTACGAGAGTATCAACCCCTACGCTGCGTACTTGCCTTACAACAAGGGTCTATACGAGATTCGAAGGAATCAGTTACAGTTTGGTACAAAAATGTAAAATTAAATATCAGATACACACATCCAATCTTTTGTGACAATGCATCCTAATTTGGCATAGATGCCAGCGACATCTTAGGAACAGGTGCTTACGGGACGGTTTTCAAAGGAAACTTCACCGACGTCGGAGGCAACTGCCAGCTCGTCGCCATTAAAACTGTGAACACGACATGTGACAAAATGTACTTTTCTGCACTACTCTCGGAAATCAAAATCATGTGCTTCATTGGCTACCACGAGAGAATTATCAATTTTCTGGGTGCCTGCACCGAGCACATTGATCAGCGTGAGATCGCAAGTAATTATAAACCTATTCTCAATTTCAGTGAATCCATTAATTAATATGTTAGTGTCGGTACTTTAGGTGAGATTTATGTTGCAACCGAATTTTGCGAAAATGGTGACTTGCTCACTTACATACGAAGAAACAAGAACAATTTTCTGTCTGCGTCTATAACGAGGTAATTTTTAAGGCTTGTTTTACGTCTGGCAGAATAGCCAATAATTTTTGAGAGTTCTAAAAGGTTGGATAATGGATACTGTCGGATTTCTGGGTCAGAAGTGTCAGGCCCCAACGTTATCAACAATCGAATTCTATCAGTACAATTGTTTATGCACTGGGCCATGGCTATCGCGGAGGGAATGACGTTTTTGAGTTCGAAGAAAGTATAAAGATTATAAGATGTTTAAGAAAGTATACATTTTCAAAACAGTCAGCATCATTGAACCTTAGATTTCGAGCTAATGTTCCTACTCCTGTGTGTAGGTCATTCATGGTGATCTTGCCGCAAGAAATGTGTTGCTTACAGTCAATCTGGATGTTAAAATAGGAGATTTTGGACTCTCAAATCAGTTGCAGTACGCTAACTATGTTCGAAAGGGAGACGTAAGGGTCTACTATTAGTCCTATTAGTAACATCACATTATGTAATTGTGTGGAGTAAGAGGTCATCGTTTTGTATGAATTCAGGATATGGTGCCTTGGAGGTGGCTTGCAATTGAATGCTTGGAGTACATGAAGTTTTCCGTCAAGTCTGATGTTTGGGCGTTTGGAATTGTAAACAGCTTCAAAAATTTATTATGAATGTGTAGAACAAATCAAGTGACCATAATGTTAAATGTCTTGATTGACTCAGGTTCTCTACGAAGTGTTCACTTTGGGTCAGATGCCATACCCAAACCACTCATATTCTGAGGCCTTTATTGATGGTTTAGTACAAGGGCAACGGTTGAAGAAACCAACTTACGCCACCGTTGAATTGTACTTTTTTCAATATAAAAAAGATTGTGCTTTGAATGCAGAGAGATCAGCAATGCGTATTGATTTAAAAATCTTTAGATACGAATTAATGACAAAATGTTGGAGTAAATTGCCGGAGGACAGGCCACAATTTGTGGACATTCTAGATGCTTTGAAAATCATCAATCGACCAGATGAGGTAACATCCGATTCTTAATAGATTTTTGTTGTAGCGCTGACTGATTTTTTAGCTTCTGAGGATTGCAAATTGTTTTTTATGCGTTAGTCTAAACTGTTTGACCCTCCGGAGGTAAATCCTGGTGCAGAAATAGAAGGGTTGTCTTCAACGGAAATTGAGGCTGAAATCCCGATATACCACGTAACGTAAGTTAGTTTTTTATACATTGCGATTATATAGATTTATTATTTCAACACATTCTATATATAATTGTAAAATTGAATGTCTTATATGGAAAGTGGTTCAGGTGGAACTTCTTTGCAATTAGAGTCATCATCAGTGCCTCACTACTGCGTACCTAAACCAAGAAAAAGTTACATTGACTGGAATATCTTAGCATAGTCGTGTCCTAATTCACATAGGTACTAATATTTGTTTTGTCATGTCATTTTCTGAACAAGTGGTTTGTTCAATTTGACAATATACCTCGTTTATTCTAATGGAATAGTATTTTTCCCATATCACATATAGTGTTGTACATCAGAGCTTTGTCGGCGCACCAATATAGACTCTGAAAGTTTTGAGCCGACGTATTTCACGCATTAGCGGTTTTTCGGTCACTGTTGTTTTTGTGTGTATATTAGTATGCAATAGTGTTGTTTTGCATTCTTTTAAAAATCATTGAAATAGGTCACGATTCAACATACTTACAGTGCTGCAAACTTAATGAAATATGCAACTCTATAGGACAACGGCACTTCCATGCGTGTTATATTGATTCTTATTCATTTCATTAGTTTCCTCATTCTTATTTTTTACCTTTTCATTTAATATGCCTAAATTGTTTGCTTAACGCTGGAATACATTGGTACATGGCTGTATGTGTCGTAAATTTAAGCAGCAGAAATTTACAAGATGAAACAGCAAGCTATTTGCTCTATTATTTTTCTAGCCTCAAAATACACTTCTATCACATCAATTCGTGACCCTTTATGTATGTACATTATGCATGTATGTTGGAATCTGTGTCTATTCTATATGCATACGAACTACTTGTGACTTAAGAAAGCTCGGGTTTACTTGGTGCAGAAAGGAGTCAGCTATTCGAAATAAATGAATGAACTCCAATCTGCGTGGAGTAAACAGTCACACGAAGCCCGGACATGTGTAGATTTTTTGTAGACGCTTTTTGGCAGTGTGTCAAGTTGAGCTATAATTAAAATTATATGAGGAGCATACTCGTCTTGTCTTACATGTCTTGACTTCATTAAACTGTTTAGGTATATACCAATAACGTTAGATGGAAATGGGACTGATGTACAGTAATTTTTAACTACATTTTATTATCTTTTCTACTTTTAATAATATTGTTGTTAGTGTTTTATGATCTCCAATTAACAACGACACTGATATTAATAAAGTATCACGAAATATGATGTATTAATAATGTAGATACATAGTTTTGAATGTGTCATACTCCATGCCATTTGCCAACGGTGCAGTCATATCCTCACGTCAGTGGAGTCACATTCGAATGCGTGAACTTCAAAAAATTCTCTGCCAAGAGTTTTCCTTGGCTCTTAAGATTACTACCACCACCATGCATATCCCATATCGTCAAATTTTTGACACCTTGAAAATATTGTTGGCACTCCTAACCCGTATTTTCCCTCATCTCGGTGAACTCCTTGCTCAGATTATCACTCACCAAAAACGCTGGCTGCATTATTATGTGGAAACCGGTCATGTGCCTAATATGCATGAGTACACCGTTGAAAAGGAAAGCTTGCAATTTCAGGTTACACAATCGTTCAATGCAATTCGGCATTCTGGTGCAGACAATAGCCAAAAATCACAGGCATTTCCAAATGGTGAATGTTTTATAATATACAATACTCATGCACATAATATACCACAGATAAAGCGAGCTTCGTTCTATTATTTTATGAAATCCTGAGAACCCAACATGCTTTCAAGTCTATAAAACAATGTTCATGTTTGCCTGTATTTACTATTGCATAAAAAGAATTCTTTAGACGATGATCGCTGTTTGGCAAAATGTGAATCGAAAGAGCGCAATGAAAACTTGCCACTTCACTTGACTCAGCTACAAAGGCAATACTTTCTATACAACTCAAATCCGATCCGACCTTCATTCATTTACGCCTCATGCCTCCTCATTTCAATCGTTTTTGTAGAAAGCACAAGCTCCACTCTAATTGTGATCCTCTTTCCTCTCTTTGTGATATTTGATGCACACACAGACGTTCCGTTAAGGGTAATGCAAACAAAACAAAAAAGTCACCGTATCATTGTCGCTATTCTTTGATGAGCAACAACATAAAGTTTGTGTAAAAGTTTCCTCTGTTCTCATACTCAAAGGAGAAGGTTTACAGCATCTGCAAAAAATTGGAGACAAGACTAAAAGTGTTTTAAAAGCCAAGAATCTTTGTTATGCACTACGTTCCTGTAGATTTTTTCTATATAAACCGCTTCCACAGCTTGTATATTCTATCGCAACCAGGGAGAGTAAATTCGCAACTGATTATGACGCTATGATGCTCACTATTGCTGACGAAGTTTGGCTGGCTCTGCGCAAAAAATAGGGAGCAGCAATAGTAGCACTCTCACGGGACGCAGTTGATCCCGCACATTTTACACACACAGATTTGGCCCATATAAAATTCATCTTCACTCTTATATTACATCTCATAATTTGCGAAAATATTACTCATTTTTTCCCCATCATAAAAAGTGCGAGTGCCAGTTTTGCGTGAAATTATAAAGACATAACCGCGCACAAGGTCAACAGGAACAAGAAACGGGACTGTGTAATAGAAAGATGTCCTCCTTAGTTGATTTTTTATATATGCATATAATAGTGTATTTTTTTGAAAAATATAGTTTTCAAAGTGAGGAATTTTTGTATAGGATTTTATATACTTTTGAGAGTTTCCGATGATCATGGATGTGGATGTCGATGCGCCGCCCGAGATAGTGATGGAAGACGAGGAAGAATTCTTCTCGTAAGTTTCCCGATGGAAGTTACTCTTATTCTTCCTCAGCAACAGAACATGTGGCTTATCTTTACATAAATTATGCTATTCCCTCGGAACATCATTATGTTGACTGACAAGGGCTAGTCCGAGCTTTATGATTTTGGCAGCGTTTCCTCTCTTGTCGAATGTCTATTATTATTGGAACAGTTCTTTGCACATGTTCCATTTCCTTTATGTTATCGATTTTTCAAATTCTGAAGTCAAGCTGTGAGATTTTCTTTAAAATCGGCTTTACATTACAGAAAGATTAGTACAATACTCTCCATTGTGGAGAGTGTGTGTAAAAAAAGGAACTGTTTTCAAAATCGCGAGTTTTTAACCCTAAGGAAATAAAACTTTGTCCTATAAACTCCTATAGCATGTCCTGTGGGTCGAAAATAGTTTTTATTATATTTCGCACATGTACGAAAGGAGTTTCCTAAAGAAACACTTTCCAATCTGTTATTTTTTCCCTGATTTATGTCCGTGTGTGGGCGTCCACTCGGAACGACTTTCATACGGCGTTGACTGACTCTCTTCGATATATCGCGTTTTCTTATACGTCCGTTTATCAACATCATTTCCAATGTCAAGGGCTGATGAAGCCGGGACCACTCCACCGCCTCCTCGGTAAGTGACTGGTATAAATATGCAAAAATATTTTTTATATTAATGTGTCTACTAATAACCCATATTTTCGCTTGTGTACACTCGCGTTTTATATGTGCGTAATATGGGATTGGTATACAAATGATATTTATTTTATATAAATATATTCAAATTATAAGAGCTTGCTATATCCGCATATGCTGATTGTCATATTTATGAAATGCTTTTTTGAATCTTTGCTTCCAAATCTTATTATATTTCTTGGGATCTTGCGAACATGTGCTGTGGCACCCTGTTGGTCGCTGAAAAAAATGCTCTGAATTATCGGGCATTTG
>JAHZMW010002037.1:0-19819 GCA_027743745.1 Alloscopus bannaensis | reverse complement strand
TGCTTCATGATTTTGATTTAAAAATGAAAACTAAAAAATTGACTCCTTTCGACGACGCCGTAGGAAATCGCGTTGGGAAAAGTGGAGGTAAACGTAGGGTTACAAACAGTTACAAAAATTTAAAAATACAATTTTTTATTTGAATAATTTCTTTAAATTGCAGTAAAGCAAAAGGGGGTCAAGCAGAATCAGAATTTAAAGGACGACGTCGGTGACATGGTCAACGATTCAGGCGACGCCGGAGAAGAACAAATTGAGTCCGCGCCACTATTGCTTGCCACTAATGGTTCAGAGGTAAATAATTGATAATAATTGAAAATAAATGATTATTTCTGTATTTTATGAAACTTTTGCAATTTTTCAGACCCCCTTAGACACCAAGGATGAATGTAAAGCAGGTGTCACTACTAAGGAACCCACGTGTCCCATATGTCTTAAAACGTTTGCAAGGAAGAGGTCCCTGATTCCTCATATGAAACGCCATCAAAACATAAGAGATTATATTTGCAAGGTTTGTGATTATGCTTCACCCGAGGAGCACCTGTACAAACAACATTTGAAGACGAAAAAGCACAGGGTGAACTGTTGTCGAGGTAATTTCCAAGGGGGCAGAAATAAACTTTTGGCTGCGGAAAATTCCAAGATTTCTAACTAAAGCGTGGTGTATTTACAACGTTCCAAATATTCTTTTATGTCACTCAGAAAATAAAAAGTGGACAAAGTTTCGGTTTAACATGAATCAGGTTAATGAATTGTCATGAATTTAAATCTTATCTACTCTCAACCTTTAAATGTCCGAGAATGCTCAACTCGTTCCCCAGACTTTCTTCCTTCATCTCTTCCACCTTGATGGGTCTTGCGAACGGGACGGTTTCCTTCAGCAGCACTCCGTCCGTTTTAGTCGGACTAAACTGAGGCACCTGGTCCGATGATGAGCTCCCGACAATCTCTTTCTTACAGTGACCTCCAGACGCCGACGACTGTTCCAGCAACTTGATCTGATAAGCCTGAATATCCGCAGCGAAACGGTCCTTGTGACACTGAATCACGTGCCTCTGGCAGTCCACTCTGTGAAGGAATACCCTACTACACACCAAGCACCTACTTTTTCCAGTGTCGATGGCAATAAGGCCTTTGAAAACATTTTTGATTCCCTCTCCAAAAGCCTGGATGGTCGTAGAATCAGCTCGAAACGCAGCCAGGTGCTGCTCCGGGTGAACGCGGAATGCGTGACATAACCTATTGGAGGATTCCCTAAATACGAGCTTGCAAAACTCGCACTTTTGTGGATAACTTGATGTAATTCGGCGAACTTGATTATTTCTTGATCTCTGGATTTTGGGTTCGTCAGTCTGCTCCAGTGTATCCAGCTGCTGATGTGACTCATCGATGTGCTCTGTTTTACTTTTTTCAAGCAACACAGTCTGAAGGGCCTTAATGTCTTGCGAAAAGCGGTCGTTGTGCTGCTGGACGATGTGATACTCCGTATCACGTCTCTGTTCATAGCCCCTGTCACAACACTGACAAACAAAACTGACTCGACCGGTAAAGGACCTGTTTCGAACAACAAGCGACTCAAAAACTTGGCGCAGAGCTTCCTTGAAATCCTCAGTCCTCACTGACTCCACTCGGTGACTCGACAGAACTTCTTCTGGATGGGCTCGAAATGTGTGACTTCGCCTGTTCGACGGGTCCGCGAAGCGGAGGGCGCAATGGTCGCATTGGAACGGCTTATCAACGGCGTGAGTTCTCAGATGTCTGGACATCGATTTTCGCGTTGAAAACACCTTCCCACATATCCGACACGGATAAAGAGAGGACCGCTGTGGGCCTTCAATAACAGAACGTGTTTCGGGAGTACCCTCCTCCACTTCAGAAGTCGAAATAGAACTTTCGGGGAGCCCTTCGTGGAGATGCCGGAGTTCAGGTGGGAAGCCTTGTGATTCTTCACTTGGAGCTTGGACTTCATCACGTATTTCTGCTACCAATTTCATCATTTTCGCCGGTGATTCCAAACTCCTCCGACGAGCTCCACATCTTTTGAGTACAGGTCGAGGAAGAGCGTGTCCTAATCGCCAAAGACCTAGATTAACGTTTTAACCAGTTAATGGTCCACTCAACGTGACACACGACAATATAGAAATAGACAATAGAAAGTCGACATTTTATTTCAAATTACTTACACTTGTCCAGAACCTCCCCCCTCAGCTTCTCCACCGATAATCTCAATATCTGCCTCTCCATCCGGCCCTTCACCCGGTCCGCGTTTGTCATCACTGTCGTCAACTTCCTGAGCTTGGAGTCCACCTCCAACTCTGCCACCTTCATGCGATGATAAGCTTCACAAAAGCCGAGGACCACTTGCCGACACTCTTCGCAGGAATCTAGCATGCCACCTTCGTCCTCACCACCTTCATTTCCAAGAGATAACCTCATCAACGCCTCCAAGTTCGTTCCATTCTTTCCAGTGACTGCTGCAGCGTGCCGTTCCAGTAATTTGAGAAACCTCTGCCCGACAGAAGCCTTCTCATCGTCACTCGAATCCGGTGGACCTCTCGATAAGGAATCGGAGGTGACACTTGTGTAACAAAAGAAACACAGATTATTGTGGAGGGTCGATGTAATTTCTTGGGAGTCAATCTCAAACCCGAAGTTATCGGTGATCATATTGAATTAGTTATACAACCAAAAATTAAATCTACTATTATTATTATTTCATTTTAACAGCTTTCTCTTTCTGGTTTCTCTCAGTCTCTGACCAAATAACGTAGCGCTTATTTTTTCGGGGAAAACAAATCCATTTGAGAAGAACACATTCAACATTTCCAAAATTTTCACTCCGCCTGCTCAAGGTTCAGGCCCGTGCCTGTGCCTGGCGCAGGCCGAAATCCGCTTTTTCAGACAATTTGTTCTTGATTGTCATAATTGATAAGCGAAGAGTTCTCCATTTAATACAAAGTATTTGACAATTATAAAATTACAACATATTGGGTAGGCAACATATTGGGTAGGCAACATACAGGGATGTTAAAAATACTTTAATCCCCGGTTACAAATACAAATTACAAATACTCTATATGATTTGTTTCAAATACAAATACAAAATAACAAATACATGTATTTTAGGAGAGCAATCGATTACAAAATACACCATTACAACCTTTTAAAAAATCCAAATACAAATTACAAAATACAAATACAGTAATTAAATACAAATTATAATTACGCAATTACTTGGCATTGAATGAGATAAGGGTAAACGACTAGTCTATTTATCACTATCCGAGAACACATGATTGATTTTGAGAAGAGCAAGATGCTCAAACAAATCATCGGACAATCTGGCTCTTTGTGGACGCAAAATCATTTTAGCGTAGCTAAAACATCTTTCACAGGGAGCAGAGGACGGCAGAGTAGTATTATACTTAAAGAACATTTTCAGGATTGTTGGATACTTTTTCAATGATTCCATTGAAGGACTTGAATCCTGTAAATATGATAAGCATTCTAATTCTAAATTTTCTTCTTCTGATCGATTGTTCCTTGTTTCATTCTGCCCACTGTCTTCCACAAAGTACTTGGACCATTTTGAATCATCGTCATCTGCATTTGAGTTAGTTTTCGAGCTGTTTATATGCTTATTTGCAAATAATTGCACCTGGTGGATGAAAAATGATTTCATCCGTGGACGATGGCTCTCAGGCACCCAGCGAAGCTTAAACCATGGAAGTAAAATGGAAGACAGAATCTCTCGTTCAGCATTGGCTTCATTCAACTCCAGAATATTTCCAAATCGATTTTTCAGTCCTTGCACCAAGCGTTCAGCAATATATGCTCCATATACATGGGGCGAGTGTTCTGGTTTCAGTGCCTCTAAATCTTTGCATGTTCTAAAAATGACTGGGGCTAGTAATCCATAAAAAAATTCTTTCTCGGATTGGAGTATATCTAAAGCAGAAGCAATCGATTTCATCGCGTACACATAGTCTTCGAGAAAATCGATATCGATAGGGGTAAATTTGGAAATTTCTGCAAACTCAAAGACTGTGTCCAGCTTGTCTTTGACCTCAAGTAATCTTGATATGGAGTCGTAGAGCGAGTTCCATCGGGTTGAAACTGGTTTGATGATGGCTTTTCCTGTGACTTCTTCAAATTTTTCACACACTTGGATTGAGCGACTGGCTTTGTTGAATAAGGCAGAACATTTTGCAATGGCGGCTCTCATTGTTCGCTTAATCGTGGATCTTGAAATTGGATCAAAGTCCGTGACAACAGGATCCTAGAAACAATCGAATTGATATATTTATACACATACCTAACAATCGATTGAGTAATTATTGACATTGCAATCATGTCATATTATTGCGGTCATGGAACATACTATCTGAACATCCTTTGTCGCCACAAGACTTAATGTGTGGCTAGCGCAGCGAACGTGATACGGTAATTGTAAATCCTCCACATTTCCCAGTTCAGGAGTTTCAATATACTCAATTTCATCACACTCTTCTGATGGATCAGATTGCTCTTCATTCAGTTCAAAATTGATTCCGAATTCTTTGAACGCCTTAACGAAGTTGCTTCCATTGTCAGTTATGACTGCTACTATTTTTTCCCGAATTTCAAATGTTTGAAAAATTTCTGAGAGGATTTCTCCAATCCTGTCATAGGTGTGCCGCCCAGAAATCCTCCTAAGCGTAAGTACTGCTGACTTTCTTTCAAAACTCTCCCCAATCCAGTGTACAGTGATTCCTAAAAAAGAACGGGTGCGAGATGACCAGATGTCGGCGGTGCAGCAAGTCCACGGAGCGTTCTTCAATCGATTGCGCGTTTTATTTTGCTCTAGATCAAATTCTGAAGCAATTTTGGAACGAATGGTTTGCCTACAGGGAATAGATGCCTCTGAGTTGAGTGCTAAAACAAAAGTAAAATATCGTGATAAGCTAAAAATATCGTTATCAAACGGTATGAAAATAATATGAGAAAGGTCAAGTATTCAATATAACTTACTTAAACATAGCTTCTTAAAAGCGGGTGTGTCCACCACTTGAAGGGGGCTCATTGACTCAATGATGTAATCGATTATAGCTTGTTCAACCCTCGTCTTCACTGCTGACACTTTGCGAACAACGGGAAAAGGAAGATTGGACTGGCCTGGTTCGAGAACTTTTCGTACTTTTGCGTCCTGAGAAGATTTGTACTTTTCATAATTTTCTAAGTCCTCGGGATGTTTTCTCTGAAGTAAATGAAACAATCGATTGAAAATAAACTTTTTTTATCAGCAACGTCCTCATTTAATGTTATATAACGTAACCTTTACGCTTATCTACAAATACCTTGAGATGAGTGGTGAAGTTTGAGGTGGATTGCACTGTCCCACTAAAGGTAAACTTTTTTTCTCCTGAAGAAAGACACCTGATGCAGTTTGCTTCAACACGTCCTTCTTTGTCCTTTTTTATAACTTGAAAATATTTCCCGTTCAAAATAGTGGGGAGTTTTGTGGATAAGCTTAAGGAACTCATATCAGTATCAATCGATTATTTGAAAACAAAACGGAATAAAATCTCGTTTTATTGATGATTGGATGGATGATGTGATGTGATATGAGATAACTAAATAAACTAAACCAACCGAGTTGCAGTTTTTATATCAACTTGTAATGCGGATGGAATGTAATTCAAGCCAGAAGACACGCAGCTTGAAAATGGGGAAGAATTGTCCTACAAATGTAGGCTTATGTGTAGCCTCTTTTTGTAGACACATGTAAGCATAAAACATTTCATGCTGGCCGCCAAACTTGTAATCGATTGCTCAAATACTTTCTATACAGAATCAGGTTCAAATACACAAATATCAAATACACAATGCGGCAAAGTTCAAATACAATTACAAAATACAAATACTTTATCCTTGTGAAGACTGATTTCAATTACAAAATACAAGTTACATCAAAGTATTTAAATACAGTAATCGAATACAGTAACTAGTATTTGTTAACATCCCTGGACATGAGTGATCAATAGTTAGTCTCGATCATATTGATGTAAATAAAAATTTTGATATTGTTTTTCTCGTGATTATAATAATCGAAGGTAATTTGTAGGTAAGAATTTTTCAGAATTTTAGTATTAATTTTTACCGTTACTGTATCAATTATCTTGGCGATAACATCTACCTCCGTGTTCTCAAAAATTGTGCGCAAGTCAAACTATTGTTTGTAGGTATACTATACGGAACAAACGCAAAGTTTTTTTGGTGACATGATGGCCGAGACTTGTTGAGCTTTTAGTAGAAACTCGGAGAACAATAGAAAACGCGGTTGTAGGGTATCTCTCCGAGCGTAGGAACAGCTTGTACCTGTGCTGTTCCTTAATTTTAGTGTTATTACATCTGATGTTTAGTGAGTTGTAGACATGAATCATTGAGTTATAACGTGGGCATCGCCTAGAATTGAGAATTTGTAAATGGAGTAAGCACTAGAACTCTCCAGCTCGTGCGAAGTCGATTAGCTTGTCATTTTTAGCTTCGTCAAATTAGCTTAGCAGAGTGCATCGGCTGGATTGTGCGTAATTATTTTCTTAAGTAAAGGGCACGTGGCGAAGCACATGGCAAATTCTTTCACTTACTCACTTTGTTTGATCCCAACAAATGCTTTCTCCCTCTTCCAAGGGCTGACAAGGTAGGTGAGATTGACTCGTGCACGTGCAGGGGGTGTAGGTGGGCAAAAGCGAGTTTATCCTTTTTTACTTACCTATTCACTTTCGTCTGTAAACTTCAAATACTCTGATAGGCGTGACACTGCACTGGTTCGCTTTAGTTTTCATCTCTCGCTAATGAAGACGTGTGCCAATATTTGTTACTTTAGCAGTTGATGATGTTAATGATATGAAACTGTTTTAATGTTTACTAGTAAACCGATACATTCGTGTTAGACAAGATGGTGCGTCGACCGAATCTCAACGTAATCACTTATAGAGTTGCCGTCCGAAGAAAGCTGGTAAGTTACAGTAATTTATTATTAACCTTACCATAAAGTGCTTTTCTGTAGAACTAATTGTACAATTAGCAATCTGTAATGCAGCTATAACCTTGTCTTTTCGGTTTGTTTGTTTCAGTATCACTTAATAGACGTATTTAAAATTGCGCGACGCGAATTACTGGATAAACCGGGTTTTTATCGTCGATTTATGTCATATGTAGCTGCTTGTCGTCGCGGAGCGTAAGTAGTCGTAGTTTTGTTGCAATTATGTCACTTTACTATATTACACACATTGTGTCTACCTCTAGAAAACTCTTTGAGAGAGATGACATTAATTGACATGATGACCCGAGTGATATGATGTAGCTCTTATCAAACGCGAATTAAACTTCTTTTTACTTTCAGCCATGAGATTGATGCTGGGTTAAATAACGTTTTTATGTTGGTTATGCTTTTGTAGAATTACAATCAATATGTTAATACGTCGACTTAAAAAGATATTTGTGGACTATCCTCATCTGATGCATGGATCTTTAAGCTTGCTGCCATCGTTCACGTTCACCTACCCGTGAAGTTTGGATGTGGTATGCCAGAAAATTGCTTTATTGCCGTTATTTGATGAATATGAGTTCAAGTTTTATTTATTTTTGAGGGGGTCGTCATCTACAAGAATGTCGTGCAATTGTACATAACATTGACTTTGTAAGCATCAATCTCACTGATTCGGAGTCGTTGTCCAATCTCTGCATCAGGGTCCTGTAATATCAAAATGTTAGATTCACAGTTTCTCAATGAGTAGATTTACGCGGAGTTGAATTCACGGTATCGTCGAGCTAGTAGTTACCTTTGGCACAATAGTTGCACTTCCATCAATTGAGAACCCGAAGCCGGAGTAATGGAGAACATCTCATGAATAATTGTTCCGTGTCTTGCCAAACATCTCGGCTCAAAGTTTATCCTCTACATTGTTACCAGTACATATTAAAAAGCATGCTTCCTTTTGTGCAGGCGTCATCAAAATGGCAAAGAGAAAGTTTATAGAGAAGCCTCCACTTGCCTGCCTATTTCCTCGCCGACCAACGGAAGAGGAGCAGCCAGAGCTCTCTTCGCCTCTCTCCACAAATACGTAGTCTGTCTCACTAACCCTAGGTTTAAGCGTGAGACAAGTGGTGTTCTCTATTTCAGCCCATCCCAACATGATCAGGGCTACCTCCGTCGAGTCTTTAAGCAAAGGATTATATGATGAGAAGCTTGACGTGACAGACTGGCATGCATTATATTATTATAGTCTTTGAAAAATTACTTTACGGTGGAATTAGTAATGAGATTGAAAAATAGAGTATGATTTGAGGTATTAGGCTCGTACTAAATGCTGGATCAAGTTCGTAAATGACCGTTCTGTTCGGCCACCTGTACTGATCGCCGCGGATTCCATTTTTACTGTCAGGGTTGGGAATGATGTCTCCCTCAATTAAATCATCTCGCTGCTCCAGTTTGTCGTCAGGCAAGTCTAAAGAGGCAGAAAGTATAGTTGTTCACTCTCAGACAAAATGGTTCGCAGGCAGACAATGAACAAGAGTTTAGATTGTCACGAAGCTTTACATGCTTTCACATTGAGAGACGGGGCTGCCGCGGAAATGGTCACTAGTAGCAGTCCCAAAGCAGCGAGTAAAAGTACTTTTGAAACAGCCATTGTGATGTACGTGAACACAAGACTAATTGTAAGTATCCTTCCGAAACACAGAAGTTCACTGACAAACTCTGTTGTTGAATGGTCTAATTATATACGGTCGATTTGTTATTTAGTCAAGTGTTTGCAAACACTTGAAACTTCAGAGATGGAAATAATGATAACAAGGTTGCTTGTATTCGTGATCAGAACTGACGTTGATAACGATTTCAAGTTTGCAGTTGACAGTTTATGTTCAAGTGTTACTTTTATCCATTTTTAAGCATGAGAACAAAATTCGTAAAAGTTGAAGCAGTAAAAATTGGCAAGTCTGGCATTGAAGCACACCTGCAAAGCTCGGTAGATGATAAATTAACGATTCATTAGTATGGCTATATTTTGCTTTTACTATACGGTGCAGTATGGCGAGCAAAATTTCTGAAGCTGTTGCAAATTCGAGGTGGTATACTAATAATTTATTTACTTTGATTTAATTTTTCGTCATCGTATTTTATTTCCTTTTCCTGTGGATACTGGCTACCTTTTAAGACATTGTTGTAAAACCTCTCAACAAGAGATTATTTGCTAATGGCAATGAATCCTGAGAAATATGGGTGTGAGTGAGGTCGAGGTGAAGACTAGTAATGCAGGGCACTCATGATCAAGTCGTGGTGGTATAGAGAATTGAGCATTTTTTGGTCTTTGTGATTGAAGCTACTAATTTATCTTCCGATTTTTGGGGAGTCAAACACTACCAGAAACTCGTTTGTTGTAGCGCTTCATGTAACTCACGCTGGAAATCGTTAAAATCATGTTAATTTCTCGTTGTCATTATGATTTCAGGAATGATTCAGCGAACGAAGCTCATGAGGATGAATGGATCTAGATCATGATTTACATGTGAGTATTAATTAAGGCTGTGTACAAAGTGGTATCAGTGAAGTATTTTCCGCGTCAAGTGTTTTAAGCCGTTCTTCAATATAGTAAGATGGTTTAATTTCTTTGGGTTTTGTACTTTAGTTTATAGTTGGCGTGTAATTTTCCTGTAATTGTTTTAAAAAATTGATGAGTAATGTTAAAGGGAGATATTATAAATGTCATTTCAGAAATGAATGAAAACACGTTTAGTAGTGGCTCAAGCTTTCGATGTATTCTTTTGATTTATGTAAAATTGTTGCAGATATGAAGCAGTCTTTTTTTATGACAATACTACGCTCTACATTTCTGTTTTATATATAACAATATCGTTTTAATTTCATACAGCACTTGTTGAGACTTTTTGTCTGAAACTTCTTCGAGTCTTAGGGTTTGATGTTTTAAATTTTGTGTGAATAGGTAATATATGAGACTGCTATATAATAAAATTCACAAATACTCATAGCTACCGTTGGTGTTGTGAAAGTTAGAATAGTGTATCAATGCCAATTCATTTTTAGCATTCATTCTTATTCAAAATGAACATAGAGAGGAGACACTTTCTCATATCTTGCACACCAAGTTACATCTGCAAACTCTTTCCTTGGAATATAAGCAACGGTTTTTGTTGTTCCTACACAACGATCGATCACTAGGTTACGTCACACGCTCGCACGATATTTGCACTGTCGACGAATTGAGCAAACATTATATTGCAAAGGAATATGTTTGGAAGATCAGCCGGGCTCTGCCATGTGGAGAACGGATGGCAGTAAAAACACACTTTTTGTACTCCACATCTGTCAATTTGTGGTGAGTGAATCAACGGCAGTTTGTGTTTCCGTAAGAAGCATAAGCATGTTCTTTAGAAAACTGTTCCAAAATTATACATCAACATTTTGGTCGTCTTGCATTAGAGGAGTCCTCGAAATGCTGTTGCAGTCAATCTGAAAGTCAGTCAGGCCCGTCGGTTGGGGTGGTTTACTCGGTTTGCATCTAAATAACGCAGAGTTCAAAACCTACAATACCTGCCTACAGGAATGAGTTCTTCAAATAAGGCTCCGGTGTATAGCAAGGTATGCCTTATCTCAATCATTTCGTGAAGCAGACAAACATCATGAGATCACACGATTTTTGTGTATGTGGATGTCTGCCGAATTGTCGTATTTATTTTCAAGCAGGGTTAAGCAATTTGTTCCGAAAGAATCTCAGCATTCATCCAGCGACCTGCAGTGTGTTCAGCAATCATGACAAATAATATCAACACAGTAAGCAATCATCAGCCGGATCATGTTGACTCTGAGGCAAGTCCGATAAGCTTAAAATAAAAAAAGTACGGTAGATAAGTGTGTGATGGATGATGAATGGAGTCGATTTCGTTGCGTGATGATAAGCGTTGAAGTGACAACACATTTTGCTACGTCTGCAAAAATAGAGTGAGACCGAAATTTGAACTCTTGAAACTCGCAGCGTGGCTTCGTTGCCCGAATCACTTACGAATATTGTGTATCGAGATCATCAATTATGACGGCCAATAATGTCAATTGTGAAGAAAACGTGCTTTGAATGTTTTCATCCGTAAGTATATGATAATTTAGACCCTCGAGGAAGCCATGAAGATTACGCTGGACCGCTGGCCAGATCTCACTAGTGACGGGAAGGTTTCTACAAAGGAATTCTTGCAGTGTTCAAACATCGTGGTGAAGTTCATAGGTAAGATCCACGTGTGAGGCTACTAATTGAGCTAACAAGTGCGCAAGCGCAACTGATTTCACTGCCTGGAATGTATTCATTACAGACAGCCTTGGATTAGCCTTTACCCCTGTGTCGCGAGATGTTCACGGCAACATTAAGGTAAGATGACCTCGAGTGGCGAGACACTTAATTATATAATGACAACAAATGATCGAATGTGAAGAAAATAGCTCGTCAAATTCGAAAAACTACGTTATGTTATAGCAATGATCCAATTACAATTTGCAGAAGCTCATGGCAAAGTATCTCGAAGAACCTGAACGATACCGCTACATTCAGGACTTGATCAGTGATGAAATTAACTCCAGACACAAAACCGCGACGGATGCGTTGCTTTGGCTCAAAAGGTATGCAGTCGTATGTATTTTTCAATGATTTTATTGATATCAGGAAAAATATGTAATGCTTCTTAATTTTTTCAGGGGTTTGAATTTCTTGTGTACGTTACTCCAGTTGATTGTGCAAGACCATGAAAAGTCCTGTGGCTCAGAAAATTTGACAGGGAATCTTAGAAGTAGCTACGAAGCAACTTTGGCAATGTACCATGGATTCTTGATGAGACAATTATTCAACGTATGTCACAAACAGTAGTGTGTATTACAATTTTTTAACAAATTCACTGACCATCGGATATGACATTTATGCTATTGAAAAAAGTATACTATGGTTTGGTGAACACTTATGAAATACAGATATTGTGCCAAGCCTCTCCATCGAGAACACAGTTGATGCAACGCCTGTCAATAATCGTCAATAATCCTGATCCCGACTCGTCAATAGCAGAATTGAAAGTTTTTTATCAAGGTCTCAGAGCTAACTTGGATGCATTATTTGCCTTTTATGAAACACTGCCACAACCACCCCCACCCACTGGACAAAATCATTCGTAATATATGTACACAATTTGAGGGAAGGATCTCAATTGGTTGTTTGTTTAACGTGTAATGTTCTCCACACAATACTTTCACTCATTTTTCGATATCACAACAGCAACATCCCTAAAATTGTGAGATTCGCTAAGTTGACCATTCTCTGTTGTCATCAATCGGTAAAAACTTCAAACTGATGAGAGTCTTTAGTGATATATACATCTAACTGTGATATTCAATAAAAAGTACGTACTCACACAAGCCGAGTATTATATATTATGGATTGTGTTGACAATGGGAATATATATTTATGCATAACTTTTTGTTTTCGCTGTACACAGTGGGAAAGAGACTTGTTTCATTAAGATACAATAAGACACATTGTATGAAAGCACACGTTACAATGCCGTGAGGTTACTTATAAACGCTGTTGTAGAACGAGTGTTGCGCATAGGGTGCTTGTACACTGATTAAAAACTGATCTAGGGAAGTTTACATTAATACTAATAAAAAATATCGACTCTGCGGACTCAAGAATCACTGACGACTTTCCAGTACGAGACTGTACGGAGGAGGGACAGATGTGACGCAGAAGTCAGGCAAATCGTCTTGGTTGTAGGTGACTCCACTCGGAAATGAAATCCTGAATCCGTTAATCACACCGACGAGGAAAAGGAGAACGGTCCACTGAGCCATGTCCTCTCCGATGCACACCCTTTTACCTAAAGAAGTTTATGGCACACTGTAGATACATCAATGTATCATTTACATTTTATAGTAATATAGCAGTAGCAACGAACCGGTCTGGAAAGGAATGAAGTAGTCAGATTTCCTTATGCTGCCATCGTCATTGAGGTGACGCTCGGGAATGAACTCGTCGGGTTTGTCCCAATACCGCTGGTCACGGTGCACAGCGTGAATTAAAGGAACAACGAGGGTACCCTCACGAATCCAGAAGTTTCCAATTTGAGTTTCCTACAAATCATTTGACTTTGAATCACATCTGGAAGACGTCGGTAAGACTTTTTTTATAATGTGAAGGGTATCAAGTTGTGATTTACTTCTGAAGCGCAATGAGGCACACCCATTGGCAGCACCGGCCTGTGACGCCACACTTCCATGATGACGGCCTCAGTATAGGTCAACTTTTGACAGTCTTCCAGCGACAAGTTGTCACGCTTTGCTCCCAAAACGTAGTCCAATTCACGAATAATGTTCTCCTACAAGTTCATTGAATAATATCAAAGGTAAAAGAGCTCTCTCGGAATACGTAATAATTGGGCACAAATAACTTTACCTGAACTTCGGGAAACATTGCCAAATAAATGAAAAGCCACTGAATGGAGTTCATTGTCGTGTCCCACCCCATCGCCAAAGTGTCTGAGAGAACTTGAGATATTTGGTCGGCGGAGAAGGAGTCATCCTTGTTACCTTGGCGTCTTTTCGCTTCCGAAATATAGGCTTCGACAACGCTTTGGAAGTTTCGGGACTCGGTTTGCGAGTACTTCTCTGCACAACTTTTGTACAGCTTTGTTGTCTCATCCCTCCCACAAACGAAATCGTTCAAGGCCTTCGCAAAGTTGCTGAAATTTCTGTAACGAAATGCATACAACCATGTACTACTAACATTTACTAATTTAGTACTACCTACACTAATATTTAATATTGTACAACGTTGAGTGTTTTTGTCATGTACGCGTATCAGTTCTCTGCCTTGACTCACACCAACTTTGTCAAGAAATTCTTTCGCAAAAAAAGCGTAACTCAACTCTCTGACCTCCTCAATGGCCACGCCCGACGCACAAAGCCCCCGCTTAAGTTTAGCAAAAATGCGTCATCTCAACGGCTCCGGATTCGCATAAATGATTCAAAAATTGAGTGCCGTGACCAGGATTCGAACCTGGGTTATTGCGGCCACAACGCAATGTCCTAACCACTAGACGATCACGGCGAAGGTTGAAGGCAGTGAGGGAATTAACTCGAAGTCATGAAACAACCATTGGTTTTTCACTTCATTCTGGTAGCCTCAAAAATTTTATCAAAATTTGTTCAAACACAAATCATCATCATTAGCAAGATCGAGAAGTGAGGTTTACTACGATGAGGTATTTACCACGCTTGAGAATATTTCAAGTCTTTACGCCTGCTTCTTACCCAAAAGCACAAGAAAGGCTGTAAAGCTCTGCAGTAGCAAAAAACTAAGTCGAGCACTCACTCCTTCACTGCACATTTTGTGCCGTGAATGATTTGTAGATCTCAGGAATGACCATAGTAATCTTTTCATCAATATGACAAGCTTGAGCGAACATACTCAAAACACATGAAGCAAATGTGGGGACCTATAGTTTTTAAAGCGTATCGCTGCAAAAACTGCAGCAAAAAATAAACCTTATCTCACGTATATCCTGAAGAAGAGCACTCATAGAGATTACACTTTTTTGTTGAAAATTGCTTTTGTCTTGGTATTAATCACGACTTGCCGCGGTATATTAATCTTCCGAATAAAAAAAATCGAGAAATTTTAAGCTTCATGTGCTAGCTTCTAGGTGTCTGCCGTTTCTATATACGACACGGTTGAGCCATTAACCATTAAATTCGTCCCATTATTTGTCTTTTTGGGGTAGTCGGACGACGTGTCGTTTTGATAAAATCAGATTTTTTGTCGAATATGATTAGTGTGGGTAAAAAGTTGCAAATAATCACACTTAAGTACAAGTACATCATAGCGCACCTCCAGAAAGTGCTGTAACCATTTCTTTCACTCATGAATAGGTATTTTTAATAGCTCATGAATAACATTTTTAGATTTTAGCATTGATGCAGTGCTGTCTTACCTGAGAAGGGGAACAAAGTTCTGACTATTTGTGATGGACATCGTTTGCAACTGATTTGGAAACGTGTTCTGCATCTCATTCCACTTGGGGTCTCCTTTCTTTGGCTGAATCCCGGCAACCACGCTCATCATCAGAGAGCCAATGGCGTGACGAAGAGCTGGCTTGACATCATGAGCACTTCCAGTTAACTGCTTGAGGTCCTACGGCAAAGCTATGGGTAAGTACACTAGACCTTCTCATCTACTGTATCGTTTACATAAAAATCGGAAAAGGTTCGCTTAGAAAAACCTGCACAAATTCAGCGAGCGCCGTTTGTATCTTATCTTCCAAGATGACTCGAGGAGATCCTATCTTGGTGGAGCCAAGAGTTTTGAAGGTCGACATCAGGAAGAATCGGTGCTGCTTCCAGCGCTCAGCTTCAGCCATGAGAATACCTGCGTGAATTCAATCAGAGTAGCATTACTATATAATTTAGTTCACAAAGACCACTCAACGCTAGTACCGTGGATACTTATGACTAGTCGACTTTGACTGGAGCAATGTGAGGTTTGATGCATTCATAAAGATAATTCATTTTTCGTGGATGAAACTGTATAGATGATCAACAAATTAAAAAAAGAAGAACAGTCCTCGATTTAATAGGTATTTAGACGCAATCCATTATTATTCACTTGTAAATATAGGCGAGATTGACCGTTAACACTCACAGACACTCGCAAAATATTCAGTATTCATTACTCTTTTAGAAATTGGGTAGCGGATTCGCAATATACTTAGACACACATCCACAAATCACTACATTCTGTTTACACTTCCTAATAAACCTTCATAATTGTCCAAAGAGCCGAATCTTTTTTTTCATATCATCCATCATCCTCATCTCCACACACAGAACAACTATGTATTAACAACATTTTCCATTCACACCAACCTTTTCCATTCGCTACCCGATCCGCAAGGAGGAGCGGTGTTTTCGCTTGAAGCGTATCCAAATTGAGAGCCTCTCGAATAAGTTTCACGTCGGAAATGACGACGGTGTACGCGGACCCTAGGTAAATGCAAAACACTTTCCCGTAATGCGCCGCCAAATCCCGTAACGTAGTGTGAGGCGTTCGTCTATTGAGCATTGGTAAGTAGCCGAAAATCGGCATTCCAAATGGACCAGGCGGGTAGTTCTTGTCTCGCAAGTCGATACAAGCGGCGGACACAATCATCACAGTGACAAAGGTAAAAAAGAGTTGGTCGAAGTAGTCCCGACCCAAAATCGCAACTAGGTCAAGCATCTTGGACACAATTGTCCTGCCTCTGGGGCAGAAACACTACAATTTTTAGCACGCGTTTGTCCTGTGCTTTCGGAAGACGCAGAGTTTATGTAGGTATACTTCACTGATGACGGTATTACAGAGTGATTTTGTCTGATACAAAGGAAAACCTGATGAAAGACTAGAACTGGGCGCTGCTGCTGAAGGGCAGCTTTTTTTGAAAAGAGAAAAAATTTGTAAATGAAAGAGTTGTAGCATCCAAGGAGGGATGTGGTGGTGACGACTTTGTCTGCAGAGAACTTGTGCCTCAGTGACCAAAAAGTTTTGTTGCAGCAACACAAGTTCCCTTACATGCACACATACATCTCTACTCATATCGTCAATAGGAAGACTGTTTTTTGCGAATGTCAGTGACGACGAAATGAGAAAAAAGCTGCAGTGCCAGGTAAAGGGTGAAGAAACTTGTACATGCAATGCATGTCACTGGTAACTCAGAGGTAACGGTGGGCAGTGCATTGCATTGCGTCAAAGGCATATTATAATCATACAGGTATTTAAGATGTACAATATATATAACGCTTGTATTGATGAGATTTGCAATGTTCATTCACAGGCAACTTTTCTCGTGAAAACACATCTCTCATCCCTTTCTGTCAAATCAGTTGTGTATGCGTGCATATTTATTTACTACACATACAAGCACTCTACCTGTGCCGTAGCAGGGTTGTTGAGTGGATTGCATCAATCCTTGAAAAAGTTGCGTTGCGTTCCTAGGTTGCGCAAAATGTTACCCTCACTGTTTACCAATCGTGCACACATGTACTTCAAAATGTTCGAATCAAAAATGCGTTCACTGCTCTTCGATGTCTGCAACGAAAGGGCTTCATGATGTCTCAACATCGGAAAGAGTAACCACAAGTAGTGAGGTTGGTGAGGAGAGACTCCGTTTGTACAACCGTCCTTCAAGTTTAAAAGAAATTTTGATATAATCGGTGAGATCGTTTTTGGCGAATTCCAAAATCTCAGACGTAAGACAAGAAAGAAGACAAGAAAATCTGTGATTTTTTTATAAAAAATACAGCATGTTGTTACTAGAAAATATACGCATTTTGTGCGACTTTGTTGAATTCTCCTTTTCCAATGTTTAAAAACGTTCTTGAATTTGAAGATATGATGCATATAGAAATGCACATCTACAACATGTGCCCTTAAAATTCACACAGTTGCGTTTTGTCGCAATTGCCCTTTAATAAAGGAACTTCAATTTTCAGCATCATTAGTCACTCTCAATAGTCTCGAAGGCGGAGGTAGTACGTACCTCAGTACGCGCAAATGAAAAATCCATAATTGCGGAATGGCTGACGTTATTGCGTCAAAAATGTTGTAGAAAAGTACTGCAATTCAACATTCACATGAAAATTATCAAATCCTGTATTTTATTGATAGAATCGATTTCTACATTGTAACAATAAAGATACGACGGCATTGAGTTGTGATCGGCAAATTATGCATCAATAATGGACTCGTTACTTAATGTAGTATTGCAGCAAGATTTTGATTTTTAATTAAACGTTACGGTTGAATGAGACTTGCAACTCAAAAAATAATCCCCGCTTCACATCTCACCACATCGAGTCGTCAATTACTCACAATCAGACAGACAGACAGACAGACACCCCTGGAGCAATCGCAGTGCCCAATGAGAGTAGCAGCACAATTCAAGCGCACATTCTGGTCGGCACGGGTGAGCAAACATATTAAATTGAAGCAATTAAATTACGACATTTAGACATTGGCCAATATGTCGAAATGGAGTGAATGTGAGAGGAATACAAAAATTCTTGGTGCATTTCTTCAAAGAATATGAACAACGAATGACTTTATTCTCTCTTTTGCCACGATGACACGGAACTCCTTTTATAACCACCAGGCCATACGAGTGGTTTCTACTAATTCAGACAGGAGGCCTGCTTCATCCATTCGCACACGTTCCACACTACCCGTGCACACGTGCAGCGTTCCAAACATGACCCGAGACGCGTTGCACCAACATCGACATCATCAAGTAATATTTTTTCTGCGTCAAAAACCGTTGAACAGAGACTAGCGATTTGTATAAATCACCATACAAATACGCAAAAGAATGCCTAGTGAGACTGGTTTGGTCAACAAAGTCTAAATTATTAAATCGATGCATAAACCTCAAATGTCCAACTAAACCGGCATAAGCGCTTGTTTGTTGGTAAATACTCCATAAATCCGGTCGTACTTCAATTACAATCCAAGTTTATCAGTGATGGTATGTATCACATCCATTTGTGCTTATCTGCTGACGATGGTGGTTGACAAAATTACAAAACAATACTCAAAACATATTATGCATGCTGCATGACATCATCATCATGCTGCATATTCAAATTCGATTTTTCGCAAAATTGTAAAGCGACACGCACTGTAATCATAACATTACTAAAGTCAGAAACAAACTTCACCATTTTTTAAAAGTATTCCTTTATGTCCAATTTATATTACGGATTCGGGTAGTTAGGCAAATCGTATATATAAATCTGCATTTTGTTATTTTGTACGACTCCGACGCAAACACGAAGTCCACGTGAATGCTTGAGCCAAGCAACCAGACCGGTAAAATGAGGATTGCTCCTGGTTGGTATTATTTTATGAAACGCGAAAAAGTGGTTCCCCGACGACTCAAGTCTCTCAAAAAATATACCTATAGAGTATACGTGTAAATGGCATTTCTTCATGAATGTACATATATACATATCAACAAGTGATGCACATTTTGCAATCCCTTGTTTGTACTGATCTTGCAAAAAATGAGGACACTACACACATCTTCTGTAGTACAAAATATGAAAAAGGAAAAAAAGATTGGGACCTACATTTTTTCCTCTACGTTGAAAAGCTTATAGACATAGAGAGGGATGATTGTGGTAGTGATACATAATATAACTATGTATATGTCACGCATAGTTATCCCTTCAGCGAACTGAAAAACTACTTATACGCGGAACCCTGCGTTATTGGCGAGATTACACTGAGCACGCATGTGTGTCGAGCCACAACAGCAGTGGTAATGGTTATACCTTTTGAAGTAGGGCCTAAAATCGGGGTGGTAGTGTGTGATGTCCCATCTCACGAATTAAACGTTTTAATGGTCGCTTGTAAAAATAAGCAAATAATGTTGGATCTTTGAAACCAGATTTTTACTCAAAGCGTACCTCAAGTATATGCCTAATAGCGCTAAACGATTTTTGAAATAGTCCCAGCTTCTGTTTTTATAACTTTCAGAAGTAAACAATCGAATCCCATATATTCAGACGTGTGAGTAATTCTTTACAGCAAAATGTATAGTGAGTCTCACTGTGCCCCGCGGAAGATTGCTATTTAGCAGTTGAAACGCTAAGAATCGGATAATACGAAGGGCTTTAGATAAGTCTTTTCCTGTTTTTGATTTATTATAACTTTGGACATGGTCCATCGATTTTCATATAAATTTTACCATAAACACCCAC
>JAHZMW010002036.1:0-26517 GCA_027743745.1 Alloscopus bannaensis | reverse complement strand
CCCCCCCCCCCTCTTCTTCCCATCTGAAGCCTTTCCAAAGTTTATCTCTAGTAATAGAGCAAGAAAATATATCAATATTTTCCCTAGACATAGAAACCGTAGCCTCTGCATGAATTCTCCACTACTACTAATCCGAGAGGGTAGAACAGCGATATTCATAGGACAGTTTAGAAACTTTTTTTTTCTGTAGCAAGCATTTACTAATGTATAATATACATAAAAAATATTATTACAATGGATTATACCACCACCGATGAGTTTGCGATTCAGTTGCGGAGTTCAGTTATAATTCAGTCCACTGTGAGTCTTCCTGTCGACAAACTAATTACTCCCAAGTTCTCCTCTGGAAAGCTTTTCGCTTATTACTCTACTCCAAATCCAGGCGACTAATGACATATAGCCAACTCTGATTGCTGATTCAATGATTACTCTAGTGTGCATCGCGATCTTTTGTATTGCCAAATTTCCGGAGAATTATGTCCATTTCTGTTCTGTTTTCGTCAGGAGAGAGAGAGAATCGGAATTTTTTCTTCTTCTGGATAATCGGATGACGTACAGTATACAGATTACAGTTTTTTTTCTTAAAAAAATCAAAAATCCCAATGAGAATGTTCCATTCAGTTTACTCATTTGTTGGTATGATTTTTCCGGTCGCTTATTCATTCCAAACCTTTTAAGTTTTTACTACTTACATAATAATCATGTCTTGTTTAACTTCATCCAACGTTAACCATTGGTTTCCTTCACACTCACTAGGTAGGCTTTTCCTGTGACATGAGAGTTGAGCGGCATGGTCAGTGGTTTATATGTTTCAATTTTTTTTTCATATATGTAATTAGAAATGAAACAACAGGTTGACAGAAAATCAGCTCCGGATTCGTAGTCAGCGAGTTATGCTCTACTGATCTCAATCCTCAATTCTCATATCGTGGGCTTACCTAGTCAGTGATTTTGGTTAGCCTAACATTATCAATTCTGGCAGGGAAGGCAGGTTATTTCTAAGCGGAGCACTGCTTATCATCACTTTTTACATATTATATATCTATAATTAGTACATAATAGTTTCCTGAGTAATATTTGTATTCCTGTGGGAAGGAGGTATGAGGAAGGGGGATCTTTTAGTGATGGTAAATGGAAGCGTATTTTGATGAGACATGCAACTCGATTGCATCTTCCAAAAGGCAGAAAACGTTTTTTTTTAAATAAAAAGATGTGCAGAGATAGATGAGGGCCTTCCTGCGAAAACCTACAGTTTCATGGTAAAAGCTTAAAAATTGTCCTGTTGCTGTATGAGGAGCAATGTTGATTATCCGAGAAAAGATTTGTTTGTAACTTGCCCCACCATTTACCATCATCCGGAGAGCTACCTGTCTTATCTTCCGAGCACCTCCACGCGTACCACAGGCTCAACCTGGACAAGTTGCTTTGAGAAGGGGGTATGAAAATGCATTTTGCTTTAACGTGGCAGGCATCCAAGGACCCATGACTGAAAATGGTAGTCCCCATTCAGTCCACCGTCGACTCATGGGCGATGTGATTTCACCGGGCATGCCCGGAGTTCCTCCCGATCAAAGACATCCCATCCGGCCTCAACTCCGACCCCAGCGGTCCCTCGACAATAGACTGCCTTCAGTTTCCGGAGGAAATCTGCAGGACACGATGGGAAGCCAGATGATGAACCAGCAGTCTCAGAATGTCATCTTCTCGAATAGTAATAATACTCAGTTAGTCAATCAATTGGGGAGGGTGGACAATCAGAATTTGGGTGGCCCACTGGATCCCATCGCCTCGATGGGCACGTCCGTGGCAAATCAAGTGAGTGCCCTGACCGCTGGAGCTGGAACGATTCAAGGGTTGCCCGGCATGATGCAACAGCAACAGCCACAACAACCCCTCCAAACTCAACAACAACCGCAGCAACTTATGCAGCAACAGTTGCAACAAGGTCAGCAACAACCTGGCTACGCCTCCTCTGCCGCACCAACGACCGCCATGGACTTTCAACAGTCTCAGTTCACCATGGCCAACGGAACATTACAGCAGCAGCAACAACAACAACAACAACAACAAGTATCGCAGGTAATGTGGGACAATCAAGCTATTTATTGTTTCCAACATGACTTTCATGATTACAAAATTTTGTCATTCCGATTTCAGTTCGGACCAACGGACGGGACGGGGGTCACAACGAGTACGGCAGGAGTGGGTGGCTTAGGAGGTGGGGACTGGAATAGCAATTTGGGGATGCCTGGTCAGACCGTTCAGTGTTCAACGAATAGCGTGTCCCCCATTCCAACGTTGGCTGACCAGCAACAGCAACAGGCGGCTCAAATGTCGGTGGGGCAAATGCAGCAGTACCAGCAGCAGTTGGGAGCGTTCAACCAGCTCACTTCCCAACAACAGCAGCAACTTCCACAATCCACCCTGACCGGGGTCACGGCCGATGGAACACTTCAGCAACAGTCTCAATCCCAGCTCCAACATCCGCAAGGGATCACTGGAATCACCCCGACATCGTTACAGCAGCAATCGACAGCAGCTCAGATGCAGAGTCAACTGCTTGCAGGTCAAGACCCACTCGCCAGTCAACTCCAGTTTCAGAAATCTCAGCAACTGATGGGCTCCCAACAGCAAGCCCAGCCGGGCTTACAGAGCAGTGCATCACTGCAAATGCAGCAGCAAAGCATGCCTGGCTCTCAACAACAGCCTTTGGGTCAACAGCAACAACCGTTGACGCAACTAGGTCAGCAACAGCAGCAGTCTCAGCAACAATTAGGTGGTCAAACAATGCAGTCATTGTTGGGACAGCAGCAACAACCTCTGGGCGGCGTCGTGACGTCTCAGTCGTTGCAGAGTGGCTTGAGTTTGACATCTCAGCAAGCGGCTCAACAGCAGCAACAACAACAACAGTGGCCACAGTCTTCGCCAAACCAAATGTACGACCAACAGGGTCGTCTCATTCAAACCAGTGCTTCCCAATTTGCTCAGGGCGGGCAGCAGCCCTTACAGCCGGGCGTGGCCCTTAATGCGCAGTCCCAGCAGCAACAGTTGATGAACATGAGTCAGCAACAGCAATATTCGCAACATCTCAATTTGATGCAGCAACAGCAGTCTCAGCTCGGTCAACAGGGGCTGCAACAACAGCACACGCTAAATGTGAGCTCCGCTCAAGTACCAACTTCAAAATCCGGATCAATTAGTGGTCTCCTGGCGGATTTTAGTAGGGCATTAGGTAAGCAAGCGGGGTGTGGTTTCGGAGAAAGTTGGTGAAAGCGATCATTTGATAAGGGATAGCAATCATGTGTCTCTATTTTGTTTGTGCAGGTTTGGGTAGTACTTCTCCACGTCCTTCTCCGTCGGAGGACAAATCAGAACCATTCCCCGTGCCGTCCAGCGGTGTAGGGGGCACTGGTTTATCGAGTCATGGCCAGTCCTCCTACGATCCTTATCATCATCCTCATCATCATCATCCACAGCAAAGTATTAGTGGCCAGCAGGTGGTTCAACACGGGTTGAGTAGTGGTCAGGCTCAGCAACAAGTTCAACATTCGGCCTTCACTCCCATTCACGAGGGGAGCCTCGCGTACTTGCAAAGACAGCAGCACCAGCCCTACCTCCAGCAGCAGTCCCACCAAGCCCTGCAGTCGAACCTTGCAAGTTTGCAGGGCTTGCAGTACGGTGGTGCGGGTGGAATTGGCCTAGGGAGCTCGAGTCAGTTGCTCTCGTCGTCGACACAGCAATACCCGTCAGCACTTCTCAGCACAGCACAAGGGCAGCAGCATCATCATCCGCAGCACGCCACCGTACTGACTCAAGGTGGTCTTATCGCGCAGCAGCAAAACCCAGGCCTAGGTGTGGGCGTCGTCGGAGCACTCAGCCCTGCACAAGCACACATGTATCAGCAGCAAATGGCTCTACAGGTATAAACCACATTGAAGCAACATAATGATTCAAGAAACTTATCTTTACCCACTTTTCCTCTACAGCACCAGCAGCAACATTTGAAAAAGACAAGTCGCAGGGCTCACTTAACGTCTGCGACCGGGGACGTGAGACGGGACGGAACGGCCTCCACAGTCCTAATCGGAGGCCAAGGCTTGGCCGTCACGCCGAGCGGTATGGCCATAGGTGCTCTTACTCCAGCAGTAGTCACTAGTTTAGGAACGTTTATCGGGGGCGGTCCAACCGTGCTTGGAAGCTCTCTTCTCCAGCAGCCTCTCGCAGGTAAATTTTTCCGGAGCGTGTGTGTCTGTCTCGTGGGGTCAGAGGAGAGTGTTTGAGCCCTACTCTCTACCGTGTAAGATGCATGCTATGTTATCTCTAAATTTTATCATGACCAGTGACACCCTTGGGTACTCCAATAGGGACACCGGTAGGGACTCCGAGGAGTGGACGGGACCCGGGCGGAGACTCCTCCGACACGATGAGTGAGACGGACTCGCAAAAGTCATTACGAATGAGGCGGAAGCTTCCGTGTCTCCCACCAGACCAAGAGGCCGCACCCTTGCCTTCGACGAAGAAGCGTGAGAGGCACAGATCGCAGGAATTCAGGTGAGTTCATATCCTGCACCTGCAGTATGCCCTCAATGTTGACTTGTTGGAATAGCAAGCGAAAGCTCGCGTTGTGGTGATGACACGGTTGTTGCCACTCTGGTGGACCGTAATTAATGTGCTCGAAATTTGTCATGTTCACAGATCCTTGTCTCCCATGCGTTTAGCCGCAATGGATGGTACGATTCCAGGACGGTCGTATCAACTGTCAAGTTTAAGCCTCTCCCGACCAAGTGCTAGTGAGAGTAACTTGAGAAAGTTAACCATGGGTGTGTCGGACCCCATTCCAAGGCCAGGATCTGCTTTAGGTTGCTTACAAGGTATGAAGAACTCATTTTCTCTGTCGTTGTCGCTAATTCCTGCTTGTATTTTTGAATTTAGCAATGACTTCAGTAACAGAGAGAACTGCTCCAAATCACGCAAGGCCTTGTTTCGGATTGTTCTGTGGTATACTTTCGCCATATTACTCGTATTTTTGGAATCATCTCATGACAAGGCATCACTTCGGTGTCTGATCACAAAATTCAGGGGATTTCGAAAATACGAATTTCGAGGAGAAGTGATAACGAAGGACTTCTCAACAAAACAAGGTTTTGTATTTTGGAACAGTACGGACTAGTCCAGAACTCTGGACTACAAGTTGTGAATGAAATGCAAAAAAAAACAGTAAGCAGGTGGGAGATGCTCCCTTGTGGAAAGTATTTCTGACGGTATTCGTAAAGCATACAACAGCAGCCATGAGTTAAAACAAGTGAAGTATGGTGCTGCTCATAACTTGTCAAAAATGGGACACACCCATTGACACATTGTATTTCATTCGCAACTTGATTCAAGAAGTGAAAAATGTAAAAAATAAATCTAGTTTCCAGTGTGACAGATCTTCAGAGATGTGACTGCCACGAATATCCTTGCTTTGCGATTCCTGTATTGTAACATTATGCTAGACGTGCTGCCAAATGCCAACTCGTAAAATTTTGAGCTTTGCAAAAACATACCGGCAGTTCACCTTTGACTGACGTCACACTCACTATTCGGTAGAGTGAAACAGTGTTCGGGAACTGGGGCCACAAATACTTGTAGCACCTAGCTCAGAACCCAATTTTAGATTTCCTTGTGCCCTCTATTTGAATGCTATCAGATTCCCCTGAAAATTATAAAAAGTATTCACCTTCTATCCCTTTGGTCTTGATCTAATTTTTTTAAGCAAGCCAAGGGAATACGCTGTATGATACGACGCAATCAATGACTTTCTGATTGTGAGTTTGGTTTGATGTGAATACCATGTCGCAAGATTTCTTAAGGTCCTCCTCTATTGTTCTATTGTAGCTGTGTTGTCCGGTGTTGCTTTTTAATGTATACTTGTACGGTTACTAAACGTTTGACTTGCCGATTGCCGTAGTTTTAATTTGTGCCAATATTGAACGTAGAGATTCAGTTGACAAGATAGAATTCAAATCCAGCATCCGAATCAAATGACATCAATCTCGGATCAAGGTCAGATGCATATAATCTGACTATTTTCAGCGTGTTAAAAATTCACTAGCACTAAATACCGGAAACCTAACATGTGTACCCCAACTCATCTAAATATAGCATCATCTTCATAACTAGCACGACTGTCTCACTCTACCTTTTGTTCGAAAGTCTACGAAAACCTAGAGAAAAAATACATTCTCTTTCTCGCATTTGAGTCGAAGTGGTTGTAGCACTTCTCATTCTCCAAGAACTCTTATCGACTAAATGGGCTTGGTTGAGGGCGTACAAAAGGGTGACTCCACCCTGTCGGCCTTTAAAATTTCCATTTTCAAAACAACCAAGTCCAGCTCCCATTTTGAAATTTTTCATGCAAACGCCAAAATATTATGAAATGCTTACTTTGGAGTACTCTTCCTTGGGATGAGAAAGGCGTCACCATTCGAGTAGACCTTTCAGAATTTGAAACATACCTAATAACCCAACTAATACCGAAGTGCATGACGCGGAACGGCGTTTCAGTGACTCGAGTGCGGAAGAGGGAATGAAATGAAGTGCTTTGATAATTGTAAGTGTGAGCGTGTGTGTTGCTAAGTAAACTGTACTCTCCTCCTTCCTTTGCAGCTTCCAGTGTAATAAGTAGTGTGGGTGGTAAGCAAGACTCCATCTACCCACTCGGTGGCAACATATTGCAATCATCTCCTGCATTTGCTGGCATGAATCTACGGACAACGACCTCGGGGCTGACCTCCGATCTCACAACTACCACATCAGTTTTGTCTGGCTTATACCCCAGTTACAAACAGTCACAAGATAGTTGGTCGTCGAATCTAGCAGAGCTTGCAGCAGCTCTTCCACCTGATTTGAGGCATCTGCTTAACAAAGGTTCTGGAGGCGTCTCGGATCATGATCTGAGTGGGCTTAGCGGTTTGTCAGGTCTGACATCCAGCCTAGGAGACACTAGCTTGAATGTTGGTGAGAAAAGTTTGACATAGCGTTCTTATCTAAATCTATCGAGTACAGGAAATGCTCATGGTCAGTATTCCAAAGCTTATCTTTAGCAAATCTAAAATCGTGGAGCAATTGCTGAATCCCTGATTGGGATGAGTTCATTCGGAACTCAAGAATTTACCCAAAATCACTTTCACCTTCGAGCTTTCTTTTGTTCCCACACTGTTTAGCAATTCTCAACTTTTACCTTACTCGCAGACATACATTCAGCATTCCTTCTTTTAGTGGAAGAAAGTGCTTGTTGTTAGTGTCATTGTGAAGCTACAACACAGTTGATATTTATCCCTTACGTTGGAATTTGCCAAGCTTTAACTAGAATTCCTTACCTAGTCCGATACGAATTCGTATGCAAACCAAACACTGCAAAAAATATTGTACAATTGCTTACAGAGGAAACTGAAAGGCATCTTCTATTAGTTATATCAGATTTTGGATAAGGTCGGCCGTCAGTTTAAACATAAAACTGTTTTTCAAGCCGTTTTTCGAGTCTGCAATGTTATAAAATATATAAATATGTTTTTCTCACAAAAATCTTTTTTATTTGAAACGATCACTTGCTTAACTGAAACCGACAAAAGCGACCTTGAAATAGGAATCGAATACCGAACATCAGCATCTCCTTCACTCGATATTGTTCACGCTTCGGTAATCTGAGATTTATAGTCTTCATCTGTCCAATGAGATTCAGAGACTAATAATTTCATTTTCATCTTCATCTCAAAGCTAAAGTGTCATCTCTAATCGATTGAATAGTTTGCAAGATTAAAAATCTTCCATCTGAAGGCTCAAAATGTTTGGATTACCGAAGTTTGATGTACTTAGAGTAAAAAAAAATTGACTCCAACATTGACCTTGAATGTAGGCTCCCATTTGCCCTCATATATGAGAACATTGAGAGAGCAGTTGCAAGAGGAAAGGCGACAGTTGTTGTCGGAAGAGCGACGACGACTGGAGGCGCTACGAGAAAGGGACCGGGAGTTGGGAGCTAGACTAGATGCAGTAACAAGTCGTGCAGGGAGCGAAGCCCTGAGGTCAAGGTATTAGAACTTTTGCCAAGTCATTACAATTTATCTAATCCAGTCGGAATACAAGTGGCACAGGCACACACTCACAGCACATGGCACGCACAGGTGTTGGTGGAGGAGACCATATTATCACACTATGATCTTGTAGACCCGTGTTCACACAGGAAGTGCGGTGCTCCTTTTCACGTCCTCTGGCAAGTCGACACGACTCGACTCTGCCGTCTAAGAGTCTGTCCAACTCAGTCCTTTCTTTTCTGTCTCTGTGTCTATATTAGTAGTACTCGTTTTGATTGTCTCTGAACCTTGAAAGCCCTGCGCTCCTGTGTGAATGTGCGACACAAGAGGGAAGGCGAAGTTTAAAAGAAACAAGCCGTTGTTCACTTGTCGAGTTTTGACGAGGGAGAAATCGAGTGACAAGGCCAAAACGAAAATCCGAATTCCGGTTGAGTTTTGTTCTCGCTGGCTGCGCTGCTGTCGAGCAGAGAAAAAGCTCCGTACTTGTGCTCCATGTGGCAACACGGGTCTTCGGGGTGATAGTGGTAGGGGCTAAACGTACTTTGCTGAGAGAGATTGACTGATGATGATGTGGTGGGTTGGTGAATGCAGAGCGGACCTATCTAGGAATGGGGGAATGTCCAGATCAGCGGGGGCCAGTCCACTACTCAATCGGAAACTCAAAGGGCACCGACGTCAGTTATCTGATCCTAAACTTTCCCTTCCCTTCTCGCCCATACAGGAAGACGGGGACAGTGAGCTTCAGGATTTCGATCGAGTATGAGCTCCTCCTGTGTTTGTCTTTGTGTCTGTCTGTGCCCTATTTTTATTTTGTCTTTTTCCACGTACCCCCTCTCTCTCTCTCTACTGCTTCCGCTAGTACTCGATGTTGCTAATCGCTTCTTTTCTGTTTGCATTGTCCTCAGGTCTCGGCCGGCTTACTGAGGCCTCCGTACAAGTCCTATGAGTATGAGTCCCTTGAAGACAGTGCCCTTTTGCAACGTCCTGCCGCAACTCACTCACAACTCGGAGGCGACTGGGATCACTCACAATCATACCTCGCATCCTCGTGGGCCGCCGCCGGTGGAGCTCTCCGGGAAACCGCCATCACGAGCATGGGCGGAACTCATGAGGACGACGAGATTCGGAGTCGTATGACATCCCGCATGCTTGGCCGGAGGAGTAGTGATGGGGAGGCGTGGCCAAGTAATCCCGCTGTCACACGATCCCCCTCCTCGTCCCGTGAGAAAAGACATACGATGCGGAAGCACAGAAAGTCCCGCTCTTGGCACCCTTCTCCTTACGTCTCCGAGGAGGAGGATGAGGAGGAGGAGGACAGCCTGAGTCGGGAGGAGAAGAAGGCTCGTATCAAGGCGGAAATTGCGAGGAGACGACAGCAAATCCAGGAGAGGGCTGGCCTACACGGCGAGCTGATAGGGTCCTCCCGACTTCGGGACGGGACCACCGAGCACGAAAGACACAGTGTCCTCAAGTCTGTAGACCAACTCCTCCGCGATCAGTACGGCCGGTACGAGTCTTCTGTCGGCATCTACGGAAGGGCCTCATCCTCATCGTCGTTGTACCACGGCTCCACCTCAAACCCCGGAGGCTACATCGTGAGTGGCAGTCGTCCCATGAGTCACCACCCTCATCATCATCACCATCATCATCATCATCACCTCGCCCGAATGACACCGAGTGGTCATATCATCAGCCCGAGTGCCAGTGAAGAAGACCGTAGTATTGAGAGAATTGCATCCACATTTCGTAGTGACCATGACTATGCTAGCATATTATTTGACAGACTTGGAGAAATGTCTCCAATGGCAACAGATAGTGAGAGCATGGGGAGTGAGTTGGGGGCACCGGCTGCGATGCCTTTATTACCTGACATGCCCACCAGGTCGCGGCGGCTGCTCGAGGACTTGGGCTCTGCACCCATAGGACTAAACGAAGGAGGTCGCGGTGGGCATACTTCCGGGCAATCTATCAAAGGCAAGTATGGCGTCTCAAGTCAAGGGCTCAATCTCCCATTTCGCACTGTGATGTGACAATAAGTGAACGAGGCATGTCGTGTACTCTACACTATATATTATCTCCTCTCTCTCTCTATCTCTCTCTCTCTCAATCAACCACGTCGTTTCAGTGGTGGAATGTTATGTTGCCGTATAAACACTAAATATTCTCATTTCTCTAGATAATCTCTGTACAATATTATTATCTTCTTTTTCCGTCACTATTACTATTACTTTGGCACGGCTACCACTCTACTTACTAAACTCTCAACTGTTAGCTCTTTACCGTTACAAGAGTTGTGCTCTTTCTCTCTCTCTCTCTCTCATGTGTACGACTAATACCAATAATTCTACTACCAGTAATAACCATATAACCACTAAACTGTACTTTTACCACTGCTCACTCAAGCTCTTTATACTTCTCTATTATGTTCGTGTCAATGTTGTGCCCACACTCCCTCGCCCCACCTCCGTCTCTCTTTCCGTCGTCAGTTATTGTTATGCTCACACTGTTTTAACCGTTCGATGTAGTTCGTCGTCGTTATCTGCACCTTTTCTTGTCACTAATGTTATTTTGATACAAGTCCTCAACTTTCTCTCTCTCTCTCTTTCCGCTCTCTACATCTCTGTCGACTTGACAGTGGAGCCACGTTTTGCATTCATTATTTTTACTTAAAATCCGATACTACTAAAACATTCACCAAAACTGAATTTGTTTTACGTGTTCCCAAACTACATTCTACTGTGAAAACTTTTTTTCTCTCTATCTCTCTGTATCTTTTTCTCGAGTTGCTTTGTTCGAGACTTCCCTCCCAAGTTTTTATTTTTATATAACTTTTTGAAGAAGCAAAGGTGGAGGAGGCTGGTGCAAAAATAGTGAGCTACTGTTCGTTTCCTTTTATTTGTAGACGAGTAACGGTGAGAAGAAACTGTAGCTTGAAAGAGTAATAGGCAAAGGTTACGTTAACCCCATATAACATACTACTATTCGTATGTGGCCAGAAGTACAATCTTGCTGAAAGTTACTGGGTACTAACATTCACTAACTTTCCCCAATCTAACCGATATAGTCATTCTCTCTCTCTCTCTTTCTGAAAAAAATAATACACATTTCACCAAAGCTGCCCTTTCATTATTACAAAGTGACACACCAGTAAAAAAATATACGTGGACCCCTTTTAAGTACAAGAGTGATATTTTATTGAATTTTCATCAAGATATAATGTACGCGAGCAGAGCAGTCTCACGTTGCTCTTTTTCAAGCATATCAAAAAAACTATTACTACTTACGAATAACGATACAATCATTGTACTCCTGACTGTTTAAACTACCTGAATACTATGAGTTCATCAATGTGGAAACTTGCACAATTAACTCACAACCCTTAGCCAACTGCGTCATGCCTATTTATCCTTCAGTCTAGTTGAATTTGAGAGAAAGTCCAACCGCTAAGTTTTCCTGTAGAATAATAATGCATTGTCAGACCTGGAATATGGTATACATGATTAAATTGGTTAGTGGTATTGAAGTGGAGACACAAATAATTGTCACTGTAGTCGATCTGACTAATATTCCTTCTGGGCGACATGTTTCAAACTGGAAAGGTAGTGTCAAAGTGCACTACCTCCCCCCCCCCCCTACCTCCCCCCCCCCCCCAAAAAAAAACCCTTGAGAAGATTACCACATTGTGTTGAGCGCAAACGATAATCTCACACACGGTTGTTTGCCAATAATTCTGCATGTATTCACCGCACACTTATGTAAGTATGGTACAAGGTTGAAGAACCACAGTATACACACTTAAACAAATACGAATCAAAGATTATTTTACAAAGGAAAGTTTTAATAATTCATAATAATGCAACGTTTACGAACAAGTTTTCATTTGGTACGACGTCTGTTCGTATTACTGAGATGATCGTCTTCGTACAAAGGAACTTGCATAAATTGAGGATTGAATAAGTTCTGACATACACAATAAAATGCCAAAAAATGACTCGTTACAAGGAATCCGTGCATATCCAAATTAGCATTTCTTGACAACAAAAACTGAACCTCGTCATCTCTCTGCGATTTAGCAAAGTTTTAACGAAACCAGAGAAACGAACAAAGGTGTTTCTACTTTTGCGTATTTTCAAATCACATACAATTCATCGCTCCATGATAAATAGAGTGAGAGAGCTGTACAGAAGCTGTCGTCGTCGTAGCTACTATTCAAAATATGTGTATGCATATACGTATGTACAATGTTGGATGAAATTAGTTAAGTATAAAACTATCTAATTTTCCCCCTTTGAAAAGATCAGGTTCTAATTTCCGATATGTAGCCCTCACACGACACGAATGGTCATGTGGTGATGTTAATAGTGAACTAAGAATTACGGCAGTCCGACACTCATTATGTACATAAATTCTTTAGTAGTACTTTGTAGAGAGACGCTTCATTGTCACATCAAGCTGCGTGGTATGCCCCGGTGTAATGATATGTGTGCACACGCCAGAAATCTGAAAAAGTCTGTTGAATGGACTATTGTTACTAGTTGAGTGTGGACGCCCCTGTTTGCCAGTACTGTATGAATTTTGGAGATTACTATTTTTTTCGCTGAAACTCTTTCTCTATCTGCAAGTTGACATTCTCTGTCCCCCGCTCCTATTTGATGTCAGTATGTGTTTCTTCGCATTAATTATAAATGTTTGTAACTTTTGCGAGACCCTCGAGTGACCCGTGTCCTATTGCAGACGTGTTCCTTGTTCGTGAATGACACACGACTCATTTCAGGTCGTAAGCTCCACCTTCTCTGCGCATTTTCGGGGTTAATGACTGACATGTAGTGAGTAGCAGTTTGTGTAGTGTCTAGCGATTTATGAATGACTGTTTAAGTTACATTTTGAAGCAAGTTGTTTACACCAGGTATGTGAAGCGCATATCCGCTGCTGCAGACCGTGTCCCCCTTCTCACTCACCATGATATTTTGCTCTCTGTCGTCATTGGGATCTTGTTGGGAATATCATTTCCAAACGAGTACTATGTTTAATTTACTGTACAACGTGATTGGGAAACGTCAGTTGAGCAGTTGGCTGACAACAAAAACTTATTATTATTATTATTATTATTATAGCTCCTTCCTTGTGTTCTATGCTAGTTTTCTTTCTCGTGACCACGCTGTTCGAACTGTTTGATTATTCCTCCAGTTGTACGAGTATCGATGTAATTGTTACACAACTTGTCTCGCTATCTTTCTCTGTATGTTGTTGATTAGATGTAACTATATCGTTTTTAGATACACCGAAAGGAATACTGATTGTGGTTGTACTTTTTGTTCGTCTTTTCGTTTCAAAGTAACAATCACTGCCTACATACTTGCACAATTTGGCAGTGTCTCGTGTTTTTCCTTTAGAACAAGGTACAAGAGGTCGTTCATGTACTCACGATGAATTTCTCCTTTAGCCAATTGTATCCTTCAGACTACTCTCATCATTCAAAAATTTTTCAGTTGAATCAAGTGGAATGAGCTTATAACTGTAGCGAAGCAGTGTGAAATCGTGCTTGGACAACGTTGTCCACATCGTCGATGATTCATGAGTACATGCGTTTCCAATCTTTGACATGTTTATAGAATAGGCTGTATTATGTTTTAATATGGAACTTGTGTAGTTTTGTGGTTGTGTTGCATTGATGACCGTTTGTTCGTGTTTGCGCCGTGTGTTGTTCGTTTCCGTTTTTTTTTCTTCTGTTGAGATCTGGGATAATAATACGACATTCCGCATCCCACGATGTGTGATATGATTCTCAGCTCACGTTGTATGTATAACGCCTAATTTATGTAATCACAGGTTTGAGTACACAATCAAATTGCTTGTCAGTATATGCCTTGATTTATGTTTGTATTTGCGTGGTTCGAGAAAAGAATTCCACGGTGATTGCTTGTGTTATGGTTGTTATCCTGTTCTTCTTCGTGTCTTTGAACAGGAGACCCAAGAATGTTGAAGCTGAGAACGAGTAGAAGGTAATTAAGTTCGAATTTACGCAACCTGCTTAGGGAAGGAATTAATTTTGAACTAATTACCATTACCCCATTTGCACTAGACGTTTTTCTGGTGACAGTGTAGTATTTGGAGGTACAGAGGTCAAATCAAGAGGAACAGCTCATCAATTTGCATCACTGCGTGTCAGCGGCGTTTGCGTGTTGTAAAGTCATTGTTTTCGCAATCGTTATTGTCAGGTTTCTGGATGCTTTAAGAATGTGAGACAGGGCTTGTTGGTGTCACCTTTCACCGAGGAGTACATCTGCACAAAAATTCGTCATTTACAATATCACGTTTTATTCATTGCTATACCTCATACCTGATAGATTGAAATGAACGGTATGAAGCCGTAAAATGTGTTTATGGAGTCATCGAGTCACATTTTTATTTTGTCATTTTTTGACACATCTCAGGCGTGCCTTAATCATCACGACTTGTGCAAATACATTACCCGAGGCAGCTACTCATTTTCAGCTTGACAGGAAATTTCAGTGTTTTTTGTTACAATATTGAGACAGGCTGCCAAAGCCGTTTCAGATTGCATCATGGTCAGTGTTCCGGTAAATCAATGAGGATTTATTTCTCAGGAAAAAAAAACATGTCATATCTGATTCCATTTAATTTACAAATGAAAGTTCAACACGAGTCGGTGGTTTCTTTAAAACTGATTTATTAAAACGGAAGTTAAATCCCATGCCATTTTCATAAATTATGGTGGAGATGAATACAGAAAAGGGCGTTTATGACCCAGTAATGAAATATGGAAAACGGTGTTGTCATGCGTACACAATAACTTTCACTAGTATTACAAGTCACTCCGATACATAACCAAATACACAAGTTGTCGTACTCAGCCATTTCATTTCTGTCTTTCCAACAAAAATTATCGAGTAAGCCAAACAACTTTAATTTGTCATACAGATACAGGTACTTCATGACCTTCATTTATTTTCTACGACAAACCACACTTGTCAGAACCACACATCACGAAAAACAATGCCAAACACTAGTTAAACTCGGAGGAATGCTGACGTATTAATTAGGCAACAAAGTTTAAACTGAATTTTTTGTTGATCCGGAAAATTCAATAATAATAGTTGATTAGTAGATGAGAAATGGAAGATATTTTAGATGAATACGATTCAAAAGCGTTAATTGTTACATAAAAGCGTTCAATCTATTGATACGAGCACTCCACAAGGCACTTGAAAATACAGTAGCACCCATGTAAAAACGTAGTATGAGGAGAGTAAAATTAAATATACCGATTGAATATATATCTAGAATATCATATTAGACAGGAAAAAAATGTAGAATTGTTATTTGTTATACGTGGATAATATTATTGTTGTGGTGGTGAGAGAAGCAGTGTACGTATGACGTAGGTCAAGTTTGTGCAAATATCAGTTATTAAAACACAGCGTGTACTTAATCTGAGTATCACTCACCGCGAACCTCAGACGAAGTGGTGTGTTTGAGATGGCAGATTTTTAGAAGCGAGAATAGGACCTGGGCAATAACTGAATCAACAAGGGAGAATGAGACAACTACAGGAAATTCAGACGAGGGTCACAAGGCAGGACAATTCATCATCATCATTGGCGTTGTAGGTAGAATATTATACGGCTTCCGCTTCCAGGGCAACCTTCTACTAGATCAATAAAATATGTAGTGTGGAGTCAAAAAAGTATTATTAACGTACAACGGACGCTTCATTTATAGGGTGTTCGTAAGTTGCTGAATCGTTTGACAAATAAAATCTCAATGTGCACATTTTTCGTGAGTTAAGGTAGTGAAATAGGGAGGCATTACTGATAGTACAGATAAGTGACAGTCCAATCATATTACAACAAAATATACGTACTATAAACATATTTGGTAGGGAGCGTCACGGTATCACCAGAAGGGCTTGGCATAAATGTGTTTACGAGTCGTAAATTACGACGTCGGTCATATAGTTTCACAAGTAGTTTCAAACTATGAGGTCACTCTACATTCTACTTGAATATCCATTTTGCAGGCAAAGTGAAAGTTAAAAGTTCCAGCGCCCTGTTGTCACACCAGAAAAAAGCTAAGACGAGCGAGGAGACTGTAAGTCATAATAGTTTCATTAAATATAAGGACACTGGTCAGGTTGAAGGGAAAACTCGATTGATACGATATCCAACAACAAGAATAATAATAACGTACAGGTTGTAGACTAGAGAGGTTCAGAAGATTTAATTTTATAACTGTTTGTAATAGGGATGAGGATTTTAAGTATAATACGTTGACGAACTACTACAAGAAATGTGTACGGCGGGCGTGTCACGCTCACATTTAAACGTAGCTAAATGTAATAATCTTAAAGATTTTGCCGTTGACACTATTCAAGTTGAAAAGACACTAGGTGTATTGTAGGAGAATACCGTACTGAAAAGCTTTAAATTTTTACAAGTGAAATTATTATCCCGTTCTCAAGGGAAAGCTAGATATTTTTATTAAGAGACACATCAAAACACTACGTCATGTAAGGCTCCAGGATGTGAGGCTCTGCTAGTCAACAATCAAGGCAACAACGTAATCTCCATGTTTTCAACTTCCTTATATTGAGTGACTCTCTTTCACTTTTATAGTTTCAAAACTGTTAGGATAACAGGACAACCTCGCAACCTCAAACAACGGTTCTAAAAAACTCAAAACACGGGTTAGACTCGGAGTAAATAATTGCGTACATAATCAGAAGGGAAAGCATGTGATGAAATTGTAATTTCGACGGAAGAGCGGTATTGTTAGGACAGGCAAACAAATTGAACCGAAGCTTATCTTTTGATCATGACAGCTTGGTTTTTTACAGATATCAATCCCAATTAGTTCAAGCAGGAGGGACCCTGCATAACTCGAGCATTTGGGGTTAGGTTGATCACGATGTGGTTAGCAAGGTTGGTTTGGTAAAGTCATTTTCTCCGCCGCAGAAATGATTTATTTCGTCACACGTACATAATAGGAAGCTCGGCGACTTTTACCTACGCACTACAATAACAATATTCTGCCGTGGCAAATACTTCGAGCATCCAACGCATAAGCTACAGAATGTTTGTATAATACGCATAAATACACCAGAACAGTGCTTGCGCACGCAATCTTGTTTCGAATTGTGTACAATTTAGAATAATACACTAACAGGTCTAATAAGTACTAGTAGTATGGACAATGTTTGCCAACTCTGCATCGTTAATGAAGCAAAGACTAATTCGTTTGAGCAATGAATTCTTTTTCTCTCTCGTAAATAGCAAATCTAACACACTAATTCTCACAGTAGAGAGTGTGCACATTCGGACGGCGGAAGTACTAAGACCAATACTGCAGCGCCGGAATTTATCAGAAGACAAAGTAGCGTGTAAATAATTTTCCGTGGCCAAGACATGAACGATGCAAGTAACCTCTCTCTCTCTGTCTCTTCTTTTATGTTTTGCTCTTCTGTCAGTATGATATGACCATATCGAGTGTCACGAGGGTTAAAGTATCCCAACGCACGAAGCCGTAGTATATTGAAATTTGTTATTTTCGTAGTAAGCTTCTCTCTAAATTTAACTCGTACTATTGACAAGAGAATTTAGTAAGGAAAATTGGAATATTTATTAAGCTGTACTAAAACAAGTAGGAGCACGCCTGGCATGGCAACAGTTTCAAGTTTCACAACAAGAGGAAATAGGTGCCTCGTCAGGAGCCCTTCCGAATAATAATAATAATAATAATAATAATGTGAAACTTTAAACCATTGTCAGGAAGGTGCTAGCTCACAAACAAATTTCTGCTAACTAAGGATTTTGAATTTTTCCATTGGTTGTATCCATTATAAAATGAGGTATCGAGATTCTTTACAAAAAAAAACTATTACAAATTTTAAGAAAAATGACCAGGCGAGTCATGCGTTGTAGTTACACACTAAGTGGAATGGATATCGGCTGAGGAACAATTCAAAATGCTGTGCCTATGTAATTGGTTGACATTTGCGAACGCGACAGTTTTCAAACATAACGTAACGATTTAGACTAAATTATAGTAACGAAATTACACTCCTAACACTCATACACACACAAAACTACTTTATCGCGCTACATCAGCCGCTGCTGCCACGCTGCTAAAACCAGAACTTGTCGCTAATCTTGCAATTTTACTACTTGCTAAATAACAATTAATATTTATTGATAAACTTGTGTAACTCACTATAATACACAATATTCTCTAATAATGCTACCTAAACCATCTAAAAACGTTAAGGTTGTAATTGTTTGGGAGGAAAGTAAAAAAAAAAGATTACATGCTGCTGCCGCACCTTCCAAACCCCAAATACAAAAAAAATGCAAAAAAAGTTGTCGCTGCTAAAAAAAAGATGGTGATGATGATGAGTTTTTTTTCAACGAGACACAAAGAAAACAATGACAATTGTACTTTTTGTATGCATGATGATGAACTGAAAAACAAAATCAAAAGAAGTCATAGTTTTAAAAAAAAGAAGAGATGAGTGCTGATTTTAACATTTAAGTTTTGACTAGACATACAAATATATATTTCATCGTTACAATATTGATCACTGAATAATACGAGTAGCAGAAAAAAACGAAGGAAGATGGGAAAAAATCAGAATAATTAACAAATTGAAAAAATATGGTTCTCTCACTACTACAATACTACTACTAAATTACTACTACTACATACTATTACTACTGTGTAGGCATACAGGCTAAGTGAATGTTATGGTTACAGCTATTATATTTATTGAATCATATACTACAACCTATTATCTGTAATAATATCTCATTGTTATCGTTGTGGGTCTGCATAATATGCTACTATAATAATGATATTCTTCAAATATAGAACATTATTATTGACTACGAAAAAATATCATAGTGATGATGAAAAAACGTTAAGGTGTTTGCATGTCACTATAAATATAAATATATATATATCTACATATATATATATATATCGTTAATTGACTTCTGGCATATAAAGACCTGATATTTCATTTTACAAAAACAGTCATGATTATTAAAAGGGGATTCCTAATTCAATGAAATTATCGCGTTGCTCTCTCTTTCCAAATTTCACATTTCTCACCCGCACTTCAATTCGAATCTCGTTACGATTTCGTGATGCGCATGCTGGCTTCATCATCATCATCAAATCATTTTCCATAGGCCACCACGACGGTGTAACGGTTCGCTACTACAGAATTGTGAGGAGTCGAAAAATGTGTAATGTTTATAAGTGTTGTTAGAGTAGAGCTAGACGCAAACATCATAATATGCAAAAGGCTTTTCCCTCTCGGCGCATTTTACACGTTATATTGGCGGAAAGGTAATCTGAAGTGACTTCAAAGTCACTTGTTCTCTCAATCTGGCCGTATACAAACATTGATACAAAAATCCAATGATGAAGAGTCAAATTTGCAGTAGTCCTGATTAGACATCTGCTTGATTTTGTAGTTGGAGAACTGTGATTCCTTCAGAAGCATTACAGTCTAATTGACAGTGATTTTTGATGAGAAGCTTCAAAATTTCAATGTTTCATCAATGTTGATCATTTCCACCTGAAATACGACAACAACGAGTGCATTAGTACGACACAAAATGCAAGATTGAAATGACAGACGGAATAGCGATTTCTTTTTTCGTTCTTTAACCAATTCTCTCTCTTCTTTCTCTATGTCTCTATGTGTCTTCTTTCTTCTGGTGAATTAACGTCTTCGCATTGGACGCAGATAACCAGATCACAGCAACATTTCCTAGAAGCTCGTTCTCTTGGTGTGCTCTCCATTCGTCTCAAACAAGAGCATCTTTGACATATTATTGTATACGTCGTTTAGATGTCTGCTGCTTGCTTCACAAAGCGTTTGTAGATGATGTGTTAGTATACCAGAAAAAAAATCATTTAAAAAAATTGCTTCTGTAGAATGCCAACTGCTTTTTGGAGAGACTCTTGAAGTTTATCGTTATAGGTAGGTCAGATCAAGGTGCCCCACCAACTGTGCAGGGCCATTTTAAGCGGACACCTGTAATGAGGAGTGTTTCTGGAGTGGTGGAGGATGACGGAAGAAGTGCTTCCACTTACGCGAACACCGTGATGAATGCCTCCTTGACTCAACTCCCTCAGAGAGAGCGTGCAGACCCATCGAGCGCACATTGGGACTCATCCTCACCCGGAAGTAGCAATCCGTCGAGCAGAAGATCTTCTCGCTCCCGAAGCCTCGTTCCGGTTGTCTCTGGTGACACTTCAGGAGCTGAGGAACAGAAGCAAAAAGGGAAAACAGCTCAAGTAAGACCAATTTACAACTCCTACAACAATTTGCTCATTTCCACTGAATATGCATTGGCAATTATCATCACCGGACCGGAAAATTTATACCGTTGACACCATTTTGATAGGTTCCAATTTCCCACTAATTTGAGTTGTGTGGTTTACGAGTTTCATATGTACATACATCTGGAAAAAAAATGTCGGGATTTGTGATATTTGTAAGCAAGAAGGCGATTTTCCCAATTTTTTCTTACGTCCGCTCTTTGTCGACATCCCACAGGTTGCATTACCTGCGCGTACAACATGTGGAAACACTCCATGGCTTCACTCAAGAGTGGAGCAGTTTTTTTGTTCTAATACCTTCAGCTAGTAATTCCTTTGTCTGTAATGAACCAAGTGCCTGTTACATTGTGCATCCTCTACAAACTTTCTTCGTGATAAAATATCTCACGATGCCCCAATGAACATTCTATTATCAGAAAAAATGCAGAAATTGACCACTCAAATTTCTATATTATCTAATCAACGTTTTAAGATGCTGCCTTTAGTATTTCTGTGGCCATGTATTAGGACGATGTAGACAACGTCATCCGATACCGGTGTAAAGTTGCAACATTGATTTATTGGCATATTGGTTGTTTGCTGTGTATAATGCACAATCGTCATGTATTTGCATATGTACACACACACCACCCCCTCAACGAAAGTTTTGTTCTAGCATCAAGAAACAGATATTTTGACAAGCGCCAGGGTTATCCTGTAATGACAGTAGTCATACGTCGCAAACTCACTCATATGTGGTGTTTCCTTTACCCTAAACTAATATTTGATCAAAGGGAAGCGTGCACTCGTTTCGTTTCTAGTTTCTAGGTGGGATACCCACGCGAAACGAGTGACGAATGACATTTTTTCTGCATATTGTGAAACACTATGTAAATGTGTGTAGATATGTGTGTCATGGATATTGTGTGTTTTTCCGTGTAGACCCAGTATCCTCACCGTTCCAGAAAGAAATACCCATACCCTGTGAAAAGGTACTGGATGAGTAGGGACCCCAAAGATCGATCGGTTGGTGGCAACGGAGTTGGAATGAGAATTGTTGGTGGGAAAGAGCTACCAGATTCTGGAGGCAAACTTGCAGCGTATGTGGCTAGAATTCTTCCCGGAGGACTCGTAGAGCATATCGGAGGAATTCATGAAGGCATGCCAATTTGCTTATTTTTTCTCCACCCAAAAGTTCCTAGTACACAACCAACTTAAAAACTCAGTGCAAAACTGAAGAGGATACATATGAACTGAGGTTTTTCTTGGTAGCCCACCCTGTTTAAGTTGGGTGCATATACAATTAGAAATCTTGCAACAAACGTCATAAAAACAGGTCTCAGAGCACCTTCTTGATGGGAACGACGACAACAACGAAGAGTACACGTGTGAGAGAGGTCTTTACTACCAAGTTTCCACATTTTCCGCTTCGTGTGATTACACCAGAGAGGAGGGGAGAAAACAAAAAGAAGAAAGTTTTCACTCTCATGTAATAGCCAAAGAGTGTGCACAATTCACTCCAACACGACATGGTGTCGCCGTGAGAAGGAAATACAGAAAACTGAGTCTTTTGTTCTTGTTTTTGTATTGTGCTTCGTTTCTTATCGTACAGGCTACGAATTTTGAAGTCATAAAAACACGTACGACCCTTACCTTCTCTGTCAGATGTCCGGACTTTTACTTTATCTTGATTGGTTTTAACTACGGGAAAAGTCATTAAGATGATGGGTACATGTGTACTTGTGTGAAACCAACTTTGGAGAAAGGACAAATGCATAGTGCAATTGATACAGCCTACAGTACATAATGATACGGACTTGATGAATTACGTAAAATAAGACAATCTACAGACAATTCCAGTGAAAAGAAAACATAAATGACCAAAATGACTTTTTCGGTCGACTCCTTTTATAAAGCTCTTCTTTCCAACAAATTATTTGTACTTACGGTAAAACTCGTATACTTTCCATAATCAATTCCATTTCATAATAGTTTCTTGTAGACAACAGAAGCAATTTTATCAAGCGATTTCAACACTCCAATGCAATTGTAGTTGCCAATTCACGCGCAATTTGCAATTCCCCTTAGGAAAATAGTGTTTACTGCGTTGATACGGCTTCCCAGAATGAAGACCTTTGTTTCTCCAGACTATGGGTGGCTATACTCCATAAATGGTTTCAGATCTAGCCACACTGCACCGCAAGCACATGGTGAATCTCTGTTTTCATCTGAATTTCATAGGAGACATTGTGGTGGAATGGGACGGAAAATCTCTAGGCAACAAAACATTCGAGGAAGTGACATCCATTTTAAGTTCATCCTCAAAAGCGCAGTTTGAAGTGGTTATCCGCAGGTAAATTCATTTCAATTGCACAGAGTTACCGTTATCCCTACTTGTCCGGTGAGAATGTCGATAAAAAACGTATCCGTGAAAAAAACGCTTTGTCACAAGTCCCACATTCTGTGTTGCACAGTGTCGCTAATATAAAAACCCCAAATACTGAATTATGCTTCATGTTTGCTGAAAAATAACAAATCCAGCAAAAATCAGCAAGCCAATGATAAGTTTATGATGTAGCTCAAAAATGGAAATTTGCTTTTCGACTCGTCCGGCATTTTTAGAGGCACTTGCGTATTTGTCTGAGTCCTTGAAAACGTGACATAGACAATCCTAGTATTAAGTGTTGTCTTCAAATCAATTTTACGTGAATGACCACGTATGCTATCTACTAAAATATTCGAAATTCTTGTGAGCGTTCAACAATACAAGAAGCAAATAGCCTCCCAGATTTTTATCGTCATTCCCACGTAATACTGTGTGCTCATTTCATCGTGTTGAGTATCCCTGTGTTTCATCAATCCAGACTTGCGTACCACTGAAATGTTGCCTTTCTGCATGGTTGTTGCTCTTCCACACTGCACTCGACGGCTGTACGAGTTCTCAATTTTGTCAGATTGTGTGTCCTTGCATGCTGCTGCAGTGTCACACGCTTCACACCTCCTTCAAAAACACACATTTTCTCCAAGCACTTATTCAATGCTAAAGAATACACAAGCAATGTGCATTTTTGGAGACGTGATATTACAATACAAAGCCATACAATCACACTTTATCTCCCAGTTTTTATTTGACATCAGTGGCGACCGCTGGGTACGACCATATTGCATTACATACATGTATTTTCATGTGGAATCATCCAGATCAACAGCAGCGAACATACATTATTCTGACACAAAGACATACAATTTTGTAAGATTATGTTTGTGTTGAGCTGCTCCCTTTAATCCTATAATTTCTTTCTTTCCATTCCACACTATTGGTTTCCTCGCTCATTTCCGGTAGATCGTATGGATCGTACATCGTTTTGTCATGAGGACTCGTATGCATTGGACGAACTATGCTCACACCTGACAATTCCAGTTCGCTTTCTTACTCTCGCTTTCTCTTACCATTTTCATCATTTTCGCTCTGCTGGAGTCCTTCTCCGCAAAATTGTTGGAGAAAACTCCCTTGTCGTGTTGATGTGTGCTCGTTCGTGTGCCCCCCAAAATCATTGAATGTGCTCATTTAAGGAAAACGCTTACTTTAAAATCAAGGTTTTCGGAGATGGAAGGCTTTGGTTTCCACTTCCGCTATCTGAATTCCAATGCACATAAATACAATTACGATGATGGTCCTTTTTATGGGTGTGTATATGTGTGTACGTGTATGTATGGATTTGCGGCTGCCACGCAGTGATTTCAATATTCTCACTGGGAAATCCACACTGCTGGAGTCTGGCGAAGACGATTACAGTCGGAGGCAAAGCGATTGTGGGACGGACATGGGAAGTGTCATAACTGATTCGCAGTCCATATGTCTGGCGCAGCAGGAAACAACGGATGACAATGAAAGTGACAAAAGTCGACCTGCGGAAGGTACTCATTCGTCTTCGTGTACGATAGGATCGGAACCAGCAATGGCAGGAAAGTATTTCTTTGCCCCACTTTCCTCGAACCCACTTTATACACGCTTTCTCCATCTCTCTCTCCCACACAAACATGAGTATGTTCACGAACGCTTAATCATTCTGTATCACTCCCTGAAGACACATCCCTACCGGGAAGTAGCCACAAAATTAATGAGAATTCTTAGAACTTCCTTTCCCTTAATTGCAACACAAATATTGAAAACATGAGGATTTAAGCTCTTATTGAACTCTGGACGTGCGTGGGCAGCCCATTCGAATACGAGTGGATGACAAATGAGCCTTTCCCACATTCACAAACATTTCCTCTCAATATCGCAAATCTCTCATATCCTTCGTACCTAATCCTGCCTGCTACAAGAAGCACTGCCATACTTTTAATTAATCTCACACATTATGAGCGTCAACGTGTAGTAGCCAACACTCTCTTGCTCAGAAAGATGCACGCTGCACTTTTACCTTACAAATGAAGGACTTGCTAGTTCTGACGATATCTCTGAGGAATAATCGAGTTACCAGATTACACACGCTATGCACACACATTCACATCAGAGGAGGGAATATTATACAAGCAGAGAAACTCCATCTTGCATGAAATCATTCAGCTTTCCGGATCTTTAACCCTGAATCACCTACACCGCTCGTGTATCGTATCTTTTCTTGTGCTCATTGGCTCCACACCGAGATGCTGAGAGAGAAAGTCGTTTTATGTCTGGTGGACAAGTAATATACCTAATAGTCTATAACGGCAACTGGTAAAAAACGAGTAGAGTACCAATCTAGGAGTCAACTCCTTTCCCCCTTTTTATATGCATTTTCATAAAAGGAAGCTTGATCTCCATTACGAGCTCACCTCTCTCTCAAGTCTTTATTTTCCATTTTCTGTCGTCCTCGTCCAACTTTCTCTTGAGTCGTTAGAAAACAGAAACATAATCGTAAAGACAGGCGGATCACCGTGAAAAGAGAGTTTCCCCCAAATTTATCGCAACAATGTGCTCAGGTAAACTTCACGAAGGGCAGAGAACAAAGTTAGACTCAAGCCTTCACATAATGTGTATACAAGTAACTGGTAATACAAACCATCGAAAACTCATGAAATCCAAGTAACACAATGCACACGTAAACACTTATAGAAGCCGGTGATCCGGCGAATGTTTACTACTCTATATAATTATCAATTTTGTCCCAAGTAATTGCTCACATTATTCTCGTTTAACGAGGTCCCTTTCTCCTCACACTGGGACGAGAGGGTTCGTGCATTACGGTCCTCACAACATTATACGTCGTCTTTTAACACCTGCTATTTTCCCTTTGATCTCTACAAACAGCAGGAGAATATGGCCATGACGGCGACAAGGTGGACGAGGGACTCGACGCTCCGTTGGTAAAGTCTCCGTCAACTTCCACCATCGCCACAAACATATCCATTTCCACCAGCTGCGTCCACCAATCAACGATGTTGAGTGTTGATGATGCAAATGCGAACCGAGGACCATTACGTCGCCATTCCGCACTCACCACTCGTGAAATTAGCAGTGGAGGAATGCATCCTCCACCTCCTCATCGGCACTCGTTGGGCGCGGACTTGAACACATTGAGCACCGGTGGGGGCCGTGGCGGCGGTGTTGTTGGAGGACACTTGCTGTCACTCACAAGCGTGCGAAGTAACTCTCTGATTACGACCACAACCAATAGTGGGATGCTGCTCGAGCCAAGTTCTCAGCCAAGGAGGAAGTCCTCGTCGGCACTGCGAACCCAAAGGACGAGAACCTCGAGCGGACATGTTCACCTTCAAATTTGCCACGATCCGAAAGCGAGCATTTTGTACGTTACTGTACTCAAGGCGAAACTATCAAGGCAGCTTAATGAGGACGGCACGGATCATGTTTCAGTTGACCCCTACATTGTGTGCAACCTGTACCCGGAGAAAGTGCTGGAGAATCAACGACGCACGAGGCATGTGCCTATGTGCTCCGACCCGGAATTCCACCAGACCATGGTGTATCCCAACGTGAGTGTGGATCATCTCAAGGAAAAGATGTTGGAGGTGTGTGCTTGGAATTACAACCCAACCGGAGACGATGAACTTTTTGGAAAAGTCATACTTCCTCTTTCAGGTACGTTAC
>JAHZMW010002035.1:0-10475 GCA_027743745.1 Alloscopus bannaensis | reverse complement strand
CCTGGCCTGAAGCAGGCCTGACCTGAAACCTGAATACCTAGGCCTGCCCTGAACTGCTGACCTGAGGCCTGGACTGACCTGGCCTGATTTTATGCTCTAAATAGACCCTTTGCAAAGCCCCCTGGTGTTAAGCTATTTGCAATTATGTGAAAATTTTGTTGTTAATGAAGATAAATGTTTTTTACAGTTGGAGCAGAAGCTCGACGAGCTGACGAAACGCCTGAATGAGCTTCCGCCGGTAGAGAGAAAACGAAACCCTGGTGGGCGTCCGAGGATAATTATTCATCCTTGCCTCCCTGATGTTGAAGGTGATGTTCCAGGTCCGGGTGCAGCGCAAGAGCCAACCAGTTCTACTGCTGTAGACACTTCTGCTCCAGTTTTTCTGCCACCTCAGAGGCTCAAAGGGCCAGAGCCCAGCTCAAGCTCAACAGAAGCAGACGCACTGGCACTTGAGGTGGATGATTTTGTAGAATATGATGACCATGACGATGCTCCAATGTCGCCGTCGTTATCTACTCATTTCTTCACTGAAGGAGTTCACGAGACTGATATCTGCTTTGACGGCAACCCACCATCACTGCCGTCTTCGACCACGCATGAAAGTCGGAATGAACCAGAGGAAAGGGACAAATCAGCTTTGCTTTCAACGTTAAGGTCAGACTCTCCGACTTTAGAATTCCATAACGCCTCTCATGACGCGGAAACTGCAGAACGGAAGTCGTCAAACGAAGAAGACATTTTAAAAGTCAAAGAAGAGCAAGTTGAAGTGGAACCTGAAGTGATGGCCGTTGGAGTGAACAGGGTGGCTTGCGATGAAAGGGGTGTCACAATGAAGAAGGCGAATCTAAACTCACACAAGCAAGGCGATCATAATTCAACCTACAGTGTTCTGCAGAAAATCAAACACCAAAATCTGTCTTGGGAGTGCTCTGAGTGTGATGCAAAATTTGCCCACGCCCGCAGTCTTTGGCGGCATATGGCTAGCTGTCATGGAAATAACCTATTAATACCACCCAGTAACACGCAAATTGAGCAGCGCGCTTCTTCACGTCCGTTGCCGAAGGAGGGAGGAGTGGGAGGTGATAAAGAGAAGTTTCAGTGCCACTTGTGCGCCAACCAGTACAAACGAAAGGACACGCTTGATGATCACATCCGTCGAGTCCACGAAGGCCGTGGCTTCTTCTGTGACATATGCCCTTTGCGAGGAGACTTCCAATCACCAGCAAAGTTGTGGAGGCACAAAGTGAGTCAACATGACATGCCTCACTTGCCTCCTCCTCCAGGAGCCACTGCTTGCGAGTATTGTGGGGAGTGGATTCTTCGGAGTTTCGAAAATCATATCAAGAAGTGCCACCCGGAGTTCATCGACACTATCCAAACATCGTGCAATCAAGCATCCTCAAACAAGGACGGGTGGACGAAAACAAAATGTCCGGATTGCCCTATGGTTGTCCGGAAGGACTGCCTACGACGTCATATGAGCCGCTACCACGGTGTGGGGCCTTCGTTCAAAGTGGAGTGTCCTGTGTGCCGTCAATCTATCGGCAAGAATAATCTTGCTGGTCACCTCCGAGTTGTTCATTCCCAAGACGCTGACGGAGGTAAAACTCCTAAAGGGAAGCAAGTTGAATGCCACCTGTGCTCAAAGGTAACATCCTGGCAGCACTTTCGAAAACACATGAGCGAAGTACATCCCGAGGGAGAGAAGGAAGAGGATTTGAATCTTTCCCTCATCCCGTGTTCAGTTTGCGGGCTGAAATATTCTGGGCGGTCTGCGGTAGCCGTGCACTTTCGGCAGGTGCACGAGTTCCGACATCTCGACTTCTTAATGGAGAAGATGACTCTGCTGAGGTGTACCACAGGCCGGTTGAGGAGAAGCCAGAGCTCCTGCTGCTTGTGCGAAGAGGGGCCATCCACTGAGTTTGACAGCAAATATGAGTGGAGGCTCCACCTGCTCCGAGAGCATCGTAAGGAATTTGAGCGTGCCAAAGACGGTGACTCCTCAACCCTACAATTAAAGTGTCCCTTGTGCTCACAAAATATTGCTGGAATGAAGGAGCTCCTTCAACATGTCGACAGTGTGCATGGAGGCACTGATCTCAAGTGTGGGAAGTGTGGCGAGAACAGCATAACGATGTCGAATCTGGATGAGGTCTACAGGCACGTCAAGAAGTTCCATGTCATCAAACGGGCAAAGAGGAAACCAAAGACGTCACCGTCCGAAATCGGAAAACCTTACAAAGCGCGGAAGGCGAGGCAGAGCAAAGCTAAACGCATGTCAACTCCAGTCAGACAACGGCAGAAGCGGAAGAGAACAGTGACAATGTCGTCGTCGTCGTCGTCGAGCAGTTCGGGCAGCGACAGAGAGGAAGTGGAGGAGTACGACGAGCAACCTCCATCTCCACCTCGACACCTGCACAACACTCGCAAGCGGATCAAGGGGACCAAGAATGGAGTCAAGGCGACACAAAATAGGTCCCAGAAAAGTACTGATCCTCCTTATCAATGTTACCAGCCTCCACCTCACCTCCCTCGATCTGTGAGCGTTCGTCTGGTGAGACTCACTGACGAAGAGATTCAGCGTCTCACGGGAAACAAATACTAAAAATGCACAGATAACCTCTCTTCCATTCAAGGTTCCAGAGCTGCTGAATATGGTCATGCCTCATGTTTGAAGAAACTTACAATCCATCCCAATTTATTTTATACCATGCGCTTTTGGTATAAACGTCCTTCGAAGGTAATTATTTTTTAAATCTTCAGAAATCTAGAGATCGCGGTAAAGCTCGCATGTACATATATGTTGAGTGTATAACCTTGTGAACCTAAAATATGGGATTTTTTTGCACTTTTAGGAATTAGAAATGAAATAGTCCCGGAATGAATCTTCTCCATGCGAAATCAACTGGAATGAGTTTATTCAGTAGCAGTAGCCTTCTCAAATCCAGATCCTAAAAGATCTCTCTTCCAACAAAGAGTATGGTTTTTTGTATAGTAAGCACTATACAATACTTACTATACAAAAAACCATACTCTTTCCTCGTCCAAGCAATTATTTTGACAAGTATATTTTATACAATTTAATAAGTGATAACTGTTCAGCACTAATCAATGAATAAAATGTTAACCACATATTTGCATAAAAGCTTGACAAGTGAAGCGTGTTTAGAAGTTGCGTGAAGTGCGCAACCAACAAAGAAGCATGGGTATGGGTATTATTGGGTATTCATAAAAAATGTAAACAGAGGCTAGTCGAGCTGAGACAGACGGAGAGAGAACACTTGTTTTTGCGACAGCATGCAGAAGCAGCTGAGATTACAAGAGAGGTTTTTGTGGAATTTAGTATTGCAAAAACAACGTGAGAAGGTTGCTTTTCTTCGAAGGTGTCGGTTCTTATAGCCTTAATGTCATTTCGATGTTATCATAATGACTTATCATGGAGTGTGGAGTTGCAATGTGGAGGCGAAATAGCTGATAATTTGAACATTTTTGGAGCGGGATATGGGTTTGACAGTGTTTCGTGACGACAGAAGTGACGTGCAACAAAAGTAGTTGAGGATAAGCATAATTTTCAAGAATGGATTTGGACAACGATAATCTTCTGGAGGAGGAGTTGGAGGTGGACTTGGAGTTTTTGTCTGTGCCCTCAACAACGTCGGGAGACAAGGATCCGCTTGAAGATGACGAGACGGAGGTCTTTGGAACAGATGTGCCCCCTGCTTCAGTAAATAGAGGTCGAGGGCATTTTACGAACAAGTTGGAGTTTCAACTGGAGATGGACGAGGTGGTAGCAGAGGTGGTGCAAGAGTGGGTGCAAGTATTCGGCAGGGATCCGAGGGAGTATCACGCCTTCTACTTGAGAGTGTTGAAGTACGTCGAGATGGGGCTTGAGAAGCAGTTGCTGACGGCTGGGAAGGAGGTGGAGGCGTTGTGGGAGAAGTATGACAAGTTCGCGCTGTCCTTGTTTGGGAGGTGGAAACGGAGTGGAGGGAAGAGGAGTGAAAGTTCGGGTAAAAACAAGTATCTCGGACCGCAGTCCGCTTATCTGAAATACATCCTCACGGGGAAAGTGCTTTTTGGCGACAAGGAGATGGACACGAAGAGGCGAAATATTGAGAAGAGGAATGCGGATGTCGAAAACCTGAGGCGAAAAGGTGCAGAGATCTTGGACTCACTGAGATCGACTCGGAAGAAGGGAACTGATGTCCGCAACGACCTAATGGCAAGGCTTCAGTTTTTAATGCATGCTAAAGCTTTCACCTTCCCGGGAGACGTTGTCCTAATGAACGAGGTGTGGATCGAATTCCTGGACGATAAGTTGAAGGCACCCGTTGAGGTTAAAATGGAGGTAACTGAGGGGAAGGTGGATGCGGTCCTGTTAAATATAAAGGAGTCATCAGCGACCCAGAAATTCTTCAAGAAATCTGGCAAGGTGGTCACAGCCGAACAGCGTCGTAGAAAAAATGAACGCGCACGTCTGAAACGACAACAGGAGACGGAAGAAGAAAAGATGATCAGAAGGAAGGCTGAGCGTGAAAGGAAGTATCGGTTTCGAGTATCTAAACCGGAAGCTGAGAAAGCAGAAATCAGAAAACGGAACGCGGAGCGCAAGCGGCTTAATTACAAAGCGAAGTCGGAGGAGGAAAGGTCAGAAATTAGAAAACGGAGGGCGGAGCAGCAGCGACTTCGTCGTGCGAATATAGTAGGAGAAGTGGACTGGTCTGAAGAAATCGCGAATCGAGTTGTGGAGGGCGTTGAAGGTATACTGGAGAGGAAGCGAGACAGAGAAAGCGCGCGACGCCTTGAGTGGATTAGAGTCGCGAGAAAAGCCCTCGAGAAGACAGCCGACTCAGATTTGAACGTCAGCCGAAGGGAGCGGTTGACAATGCTTCGAAAACGACTGGAGTTGGAGGAGAAGCAGGTAGAGGAAAGAATGAAACTCGAGACTGAAGGAGGGAGTGCAGAGGAGTTGACAAAGTTGGAGGCAAGGCAGAAAGAAACGTTGCTTCAGGAGTACAAATTCGAGCTCACGGAGAAGGAGAGAAGTGTCCTGGCAAATGTCGTGATAGTCGGAGGAGGTCCGACTTGGCCCCGTAGGAGAGGAAGGGAAATGGAAGCGATATTTTGATCGACAAGCACGGCAATCCAAACGGAGCGAAGAGGAGTTGGCCAAGAGCAGGGAAAAATGCAGACAGTATCATAGTGTTCGAAGAGCCACCATGACTGCTGAGAAGAAGATGGTAGAGTTGGAGCAGAGTCGCAAGAGGCTCCGGAACCTGACTGGGGAGAAGCTGGCGAAGTACCGCGAGTCTGTAGCCAGAGCGACAAAGAAGCAATACCATAAGTTGAAGGCGGATCCGGTGGCGTACAAAGACCACCTCGCAAGTCTGAGATTACAAGACATGCTGAGACGGGCAGCCGAAACACCAGACCAGAGGGCTAGGCGCCTGATGCGCTACCGTGTGAACCAGGCGAGGAACCGTCTGCGACTCCAAGCGGAAGGAAAGCTCAATGTGCCTCGAGAAGAGGTACGGACATGGGTGTTTTTTAATTTTATAATTATGTGGAAAAGCGTTGCTTGGATGTTTATTTTTTTACAGTTGGAGCAGAAGCTCGAAGAGTTGACCAAACTTTTCAATGAGCTTCCGCCGGTAGAAAGAAAGCCTCAAGGACGTCCGTTGAAGATTGCTACGCCTTGCCTTACAGATGTGGAAGTTCTGGGTACAACACAAGAGCCAACCAGTTCTACTGATATGGACACTTCTGTTCCAGTTCTCCTGCCACCTCAGAGGTTTACAGAGCCAGAGCCCAGATCAAGCACAACAGAAGCAGTAGCACTGGCACTTGAGGTAGGCAGAAAGAGATGTTGCTTCAGGAGTACAAATTCGAGCTCACGGAGAAGGAGATAGGTGTGCTGGCAAGTGTGGTGAAGTCGGAGGAGGTCCGAAGACTTGGCCCCGAAGGAGAGGAAGGGAAATGGAAACGATATTTTGATCGACAAGCACGGCAAGCCAAACGGAGCTTAGCGGAGTTGGCTGAGAGCAGGAGGAAAACAAGTGAGCGATGCAAGGCTTGGAGAACGAATCGGACTGCGGAGGAGAGACAAGCTGAGCTGGAGCGGAATCGTGAGTGGCGTCACAGTCTGAAGGGGCAAAAGCTGGCCAGTTATCGTGAGTCTGTATACAGAGCGCAAAAGAAGCGTTTGGAAAAGCTGAAGGCAGATCCGGTGGCGTACAGTGACCATCGCAACAAGATGAAGTTGGCCGAGTGGGGGAAACGGGCAGCCGAAACGCCTGAGGAGAGAGCCAGACGCCTGATGGGATACCGCGTGAATCAGGCGAAGAACCGTCTACGACTTCAGGCCGAAGGGAAGCTCAATGCGCCGCGAGCAGAGGTATGACTGAAATGTTTTCATTTTATAATTTTGTGGATATTCATTAATGAAACCGTTTTTCTTGCAGTTGGAGAAGAAGCTTGAAGAGTTGACCACAATTTTCAATGCGCTTCCACCGGTGGCCCCTAAAGCTCGTGGAAGACGTCCAAGGACCGTTTATTCTCTTTGCCCCACGGACCTAGACGGTTGTTTTGAAGATAGAAGTAAAGAGCTGGAGCCAACTGGTTCTAACTTTAACCAAGTATGTTTGAACCCGAATATATTTGGTTTAATATTAAAGAAGAGTGAATGCGGAATTTGTCGTGTACAAATGGCTTTTTTTATAGTTGGAGCAAATGCGTGAGGAACAGGTCAAATCTTTGAATGAGCTTCCGCCGGTGGCATCAAAACTTCGAGGAAGGTGTCCAATCGTAACTGATTCTCGTTGTCTTGCTGGGTTGAGCTTAAAAGTTTCTAACGAAGTGGCGACTAAAGAACTGGAGCCTACTAGTTCTTCCGTGGCATACACTTCCGCTCCGATTCTCTTGCCACCGCAGCAGCTATCTGAACCTGGTGTAATGACGACAGAAGCAGAAACACTTGTACCAAAGCTGGATGATTGCTTACAAAATGATGACCATGATGATGCTCCAATGTCGCCGTCGTTATCTACTCATTCGTTCACGGAGGAAGTTCATGAGGATGATTTATGCTCTGACGCCAACCCACTGTCACTACCGCCTCCCACCAACCTTGAATGCCGGGATGTACCTGAGGATAGGGACAAATCAGCTTTGCTTTCAACGTCAGACTCTCCATCGTTAGAATTCCACGAAGCCTCTCGTGACGCGGAAACGGCAGAAATGCTGTCGTCAAACCAAGAAGACTTTTCAAAAGTCAAAGAAGAACAAATTGAAATTTCTGGTGCACCTCAGCCACGGAAACCTGAAGGGGTGGGTGCTGGAGTGGACAGGGTCGCTTGCGATGAGTGCGGTGTCACAATGAAGAAGGCAAGTCTCTACTCTCACAAGCAGCGCAATCATAATGCAACCTACATTCTTCAGCTGAATGCCAAACGCCAGAATAGGTCTTGGGAATGCTCTGAGTGTGATGCAAAATTTGCCAGCGCCCGCAGTCTTTGGCGGCATATGGGGAGTTGTCAAAACAATAACTGCTTATTACCACCCAGTAACCCGCAAACTGAGCAAGTCATTCCAACATGTTCCACGTCGAAGGAAGGGGAAGGCGACAAGGAGAAGTTTCAGTGCCACTTGTGCGCCAACCAGTACAAACGAAAGGACACGCTTGACGATCACATCCGACGAGTCCACGAAGGTGGTGGCTTCTTCTGCGACCTCTGCCCTAAACGAGGAGACTTTCAATCCGCGACGAAGTTGTGGAGACACAAAGTGAGTCAACATGACATGCCTCATTTACCCCCTCCGCCGGGGGCCCTTGCTTGTGAGCATTGTGGGGAGTGGATTCTCCGGAGCTATGACACTCACATCAAAAAGTGTCACCCGGAGCTCATCGACAGTGCTGTCGAATTTGTCGTGGGTGACGGGAGCGTGAAAGTCAAATGTCCGGATTGTTCCTCAATAGTCCGGAAGGACTGCCTACGACGTCACCGGAGCCGCCATCATGGTGGCGCGGGCCCTTCGTACAAAGTTAATTGTCCTGTTTGCGCTCAATCTATTGATAAGAATGCTTTTACCACCCATATCGCAGTTTTCCACTCCCAGGGTCCTGGACGGTGTGATATCGTCGTGTCAGACAAAAATCTTAAAGGGAGTGTTGAATGCCACCTGTGCTCTGAGGTAACATCCTTGCAGTACTTTCAAAGACACTTGCGCCAAGTCCATCCTGAGGCAGGAAAGGACGAGGAGTTGAATCTTACCCTCTTCCCGTGTTCAGAGTGCGGGCTGAAATATTCTGGGCGATCTGCTGTAGCAATGCACTTTTGGCAGGTGCACGAATTCCGACACCTCGACGTCTTGATGGAAAAGATGACACTTCTGAGGTGTACCACAGGCCGGTTGAGGAGAAATCAGAGCGCCTGCTGCTTGTGCGAGGGCGGGCCTTCCACGGAGTTTGACAGCAAATATGAGTGGAGAATCCACCTGCTACAGAAGCATCGTAAGGAATTTGAGCGTGCCAAAGGTGGTGACTCCTCGATCCTCCAATTCAAGTGTCCCTTGTGCTCACAAAATATTGCTGGAATGGAGGAGCTTCTTCAACATGTCGACGGCGTCCATGGGGGAACAGATCTCAAGTGCGGCGAGTGTGGTGAGAACAGCATAACGATGTCGAATCTGGATGAGGTCAACAGGCATGTCAAGAGGTCACATGTCACCAAACGGGGGAAAAGGAAACCAAAAACGTCACCGTCCAAAACCGCGAAACCTAACAAAGCGCAGAAGGCGAGGCAGAGCAAAGCTAAACGAATATCAACTTCAGTCAGACAACGACAGAAGGGGAAGAGAAAATCGACAATGTCGTCGTCGCCATCAAGCAGTTCCGGCAGCGACAGCGAGGAAGTGGAGGTGTACGACGAACATCCTCCATCTCCACCCCGGCACCTGCACAACACTCGCAAGCGGATCAAGGGGACCAAGAATGGAGTCAAGGCGACACAAAATAGGTCCCAGAAAAGTACTGATCCTCCGTATCAATGTTACCAGCCTCCACCTTTACTTCCACGATCTGTGAGCGTTCGTCTTGTGAGACTCACGGACGAAGAGATTCAGCGTCTCACGGGAAACAAATACTAAAAATGCACAGATAACCTCTCTTCCATTCAAGGTTCCAGAGTTGCTGAATATGAACATGTTCATGTTGGAAGAAACTTGCAATGCTTTTGAATTCATTCATTCCGTGTGGTTTGGTATGAGCTTCGTCGTCCGGAGTGGAATTTATTTTAATGGATAACATGTTTTTAAAAAGGTAATTTTGTTGGGACCCTTCAGAATTTTCATAGCACTATGAAAATTCTGCGAGTTTTACTATGAAAATGAGCACTTGCTCGCATTTACATTTAATTGTTGAATCATACAATTTTGTGAACCTAAAATTGGGGACTTTGTTTGAATGCATTTTTAGAAATTAGGAATGAGATATTCCCGGAATGAATCTTCTTCTGGAATGAACTGGAATGATCTTATTCAGTAGCAAGTTTTCTCAATTCCAGATCCTAAAAAGTGTGCCTCTTCCAAGAACTTATTTTGCCAAGTATATTCTTTACAGGAAACTATGACTGTTTAGCTCGAATCAATGAATAAAATCTTACATATTTTGAAAGCGATGGATTAGAATCATGAAACCTCAATTCCAGTGGAAGCCGGCGATTTGTGAGTTACATAACAACCTGAAAGTCATGCAGCAAAAATAGACTCTGCATAAAATCTCGACCAGCGAAGCGTGTTTCTGATATACAACACCACGACCAACAAAGAGGCATGGGTATTCATAAAAAATGTAAACACAGGCTAGTCGAGCTGAGAAAGCGAAACATTTGTTTGGACAGCATCCAGAAGCAGCTGAGATAGCAAAAGATTTAGTTTTCAACGACAACGCGAGAAGGTTGATTTTCTTCGAAGGCGTCGGTTTTTATAGCGGTAATGTGATTTCGAGTTTATCGTAATGACTTATCACATGGAGTGTGGAGTTGCAATGGTTTGACAGTGTTTCGTGACGACAGAAGTGACGTGCAACAAAAGTAGGTGAGGATAAGCATAATTTTCAAGAATGGATTTGGACAACGATAATCTCCTGGAGGAGGAGTTGGAGGTGGACTTGGAGTTTTTGTCTGTGCCCTCAATAACGTTGGCAGACAAGGATCCGCTTGAAGATGACGAGACGGAGTTCTTTGGAACAGATGTGCGCCCTGCTTCAGTAAATAGAGGTCGAGGGCAGTTTAAGAACAAGTTGGAGTTTCAACTGGAGATGGACGAGGTGGTGACTGAGGTGGTGCAAGAGTGGGTGCATGTGTTCGGCAGAGATCCGAGGGAGTATCACGCCTTCTACTTGAGAGTGTTGAAGTACGTCGAGATGGGGCTCGAGAAGCAGTTGCTGACGGCTGGGAAGGAGGTGGAGGCGTTGTGGG
>JAHZMW010002034.1:0-16429 GCA_027743745.1 Alloscopus bannaensis | reverse complement strand
CGGTTTCGGTTCCGGTTTCTCATCAAAACCGAAACCGACCGTTTCGGTTTTCGCCAAAAACCGAAACCGGTTTCGTTTTTGCAACCGAAACCGGAAACCGGCAGCCCTATGGGTCACATATACACAAAGGTTTTGTGTTCTTTTATGTTCATTTTTATTCACATGCAGACCACTCGTGAAGTGGGCTACCGAGCTCAAATCTACGGTGAACACATTCGCGACAAGCCATCGAGTAAAATCCCTGGATAAAAACAGAGGGAATTTTGAATTCATTTTGGAAAAAAGTCCTTTATATATCGATCCGTTCTAATTTTCTCTCTCTGGAGTCTTCCCTTTTTCACTGCAGAGGAAAAAAGTGCAGAGAACAGTTGCAAACTCCTTTCTCTTTCGGATGGAAACTCTCTCCTTGCTCCGAGAAAATGCACTTTTCTACAAGAAAGAAAGTTTAAAGTGAAAGCATTTGTTAGGGAGAGTGTAAATGCACTCTTTCAAATTTGAAGATTGGCTTGCGAAAAAATGGGATTCCAACACGTAAATTATTATGGTAGACGAATTTTTGTTTAGTATTCATCAGTAAATTTGGAAACAAAGAGTAATTCGCGTAAAAACATTTGAAATACTCGGAGAGGTTCAAAACTGGAGAAGCAGGCGACATGATTGTCAAAGGAAGTAGTAAGTCAGAAATATAATGGAATTTTGAGTATTTTGAAAGGTCGTACGCATTGCGGAAAAATTTCGTTAAATTGAGCTCGATGTTATTGGTGTGAAAACAAGCACTTTATGTAAATACGAATTAAATTTGATATGTTAGGTTTTTTAGCGTTGTGCTGGAACATGAATCTTCATCTAATTAAAATATCTATATTGTCTTTGCAGGGGCAGCTTGTAAAGGCGAAAATCGGGCGGATCTTCTGACACCATCGTTGAGTTTGTCTAATCCTGCTGGTCACTGGGTTGAACAACTCGCCATTCAGTTGAGAGGAAATTGAAGGGAAAATGATTGTGACTGCGGCAGTGGAACAATCGATTGCTGTTGGTTAGTGACTTGAGTTAAGTGCAGTGCATAGCCTCCGCATGAGGATATCCACATACTTAAATCTGGAGAAATGTTAAAAAACAAACCGACATCATCAAGCAGCAACAATCGGAACAATAATGGCGACGCAGCAGTTTCTTCAGGTTTGACAAGTACTCCAACAACGAACGGATTGTCCTCGAGCAGGTCACCATCAACAAGTTCTCCAAGATCGTCAAGTAATTCAAATATTCACAAGGGAAACCTTAACCGTCATAATCACCTCGCGAGGACCAGTGGTAGCAACAGCACAGTGGAGAATTCCACAGTAAGCCCTAGCCCTTCATCGGCTGGATCAAAGTGTGCAGTTGGATCTGGAAGTAGTGTTGGAACAAAGAGAAGAGGAGAAGGCAATGCTGGTCAGATTACTACCTCGAGCAGAGAACGATCCCCGGATGCGATATCTTTGACTGGGACTTCCCTTCCCAGCAAAATCCGTCAAGGAGGGCTGAGCCGAGGTTCAAGTTCGGATACAGGAACGTCTCCTAACCCGTCTTCAAACGTGGGTGGAAGGACGCGGATATTTACGGCAAGCAAGAGATCAGTGAGTTTATCGCATAGTCACCTGTCAGGGGTTGCGAGTAGCACGACCAGTCTAGGAAGGCAAGAGTTACTTAGAAAAGGCAGCCCAACACCGTCAAATTCAAGTGGGGCCAGCACACCGAGCTCAGGTGGAGGGGTGTACGTCTCTCCTCATTGCAGGCACTGCGCCAATTTAAGTGCCCCCGGAGGAGGAGGAGGCACCCGGAGCCGAAGGAGATCGGCACCCGCTGACCATCCTCAAGCCAAGGGTAGTGGTAGGGGCTCAATCACGGGGTCAAATTCATCTTCAGCTGGACAAGGGCAAGGGAGCTCTGCAGGGACGGACAGTCAAGTCTGCTCACGGCATCATTACCATGCGCAGTCTCACTCACATCAGAACAATAGCGCCCTTGCCTCCTCCAACAATCGCCGTCATGGGTCAACCGGTCACGCCTCTCCTGTGAGGTAAGTACTTTGAACCACTTTTGATATTCTCATTTTCCCAAGGGTAGTTTTGCTAGCTGGCGTTTGTCACTTTTCGTTCCATATCACGACCTGTACAACGTTTAACTTGCTCTCAAATCTTACGATTGATGTATGACACGATATTTGAACTTAGGAATCATGAACGATTGAATTTCGAGATTAAATTGAATCATAGGTAATGAAGTAAATATAATTGAACGATTTCTTGGAAAATATGCGTCGTGTCGTCTTTTCACATTAATCGACATAGGTATATGTGTGCAGAAATGAGAGATGTTTAGTACCTCATTTAGGTATGTAGAGTCACGATCATTAATGTATTTAGTTTAACTTAAAAGTTCATATTGGTAAATACACATGATATGATATTATACATATATATGGTTCACATAATAGGTTAAATCTTTCTGTTGGCTTTTGCGAAACTCGATGGGCATAATACATACGTATACTATCAGATCGTGACAAGAAATCCTTTTCTTTCACTAAATCTTTTTTCACGGGCCATTAAAGATGATCACGCGAGTTGACTTTCCTATTATTTACAATGGTCCTTTCTAACATGATTGTATTCCAGAAATCAATATTTCCATTTCCCTGTCGTCAACATGACTTTACTCACGACTGAGCTCTGATTCATGTATGCATGAATGAAGCTGTTAAACTAAAAAAAAAAACTCTGGAATCCAGATAGGTGCATATATGTAATCCACTTTCATTTGTAATGCAAGCGCTGGAGACAGAGGCATGAGGTTTGCTGTCTTTGAAAATGAAAATCAATACATGCATCAAATCAAGGTAATCGCTTTTATGGCAATATGTTTGCTTTCTAAAAAGTGAAAGCCGTAGATGTCAGTTGTCACGCAAAAGCTTTCTCCTTCCAGATCCAGCAAGTCGGCGTTTAGTGGTTTCGGTAGCGTATTCCTCTTATGGTTTTACAGTTTTAAAGAGAACGAACACCCATGCGGCCATGTCGTTATTGGTTTGATTGTGTAAACGTGAGAAAGCAAACACCGGCGAAGGACACTTAATTGAGGTCGTTCCGTCGTATTTTATGTAAACCGGGGCAAATATCTGGCTGCGGCTACTTTTTGGTAATTAGGTTGCTGCTGAACTGCTTCGGACTAAATGAACGAATTGTTCTGTTTATATGACTTTTTGTGCATAGACATGTCACATCAGTAGATATGTTGTTCGGATGTGTTCAGATAGTGATTGATTTGCTGATCGGCCGGGGCTGGACAGTGTCGTTTGTAATGTACGGACATTGTTGGCAACCTGTATACTTGTGTTTCTGATAAAAAGCGCAGTTAATGTCACTTTCATCATGCTTATCCTTTTTGTTAAAGCATAAAGAATGTCTGTGTTAATATCAATGAACGATGTCACGTAAGGTTCTCAGGTATGAGTGATAGACCGACTATCTATACTGACGATAATCCTCCATTGGATTCGTCGCCGATACTGGTAGCTCTCTACCTGTGTCACCCGTTATACAATACAATACAATCTATACTGACGATAAGGCGTGCATTAATTTCTTGCAAATGCAGTTAGTATTTTGCAGGTTGAAGTGAGCTTTCTCTTACTATTAGAGATGTTCCAAAATCCAAACCTATCAATAATATAATTGTTGGAGTATGTTAAAAATTGTATATCTAATGTTGTAAGGAACAGGACGTTGATTAAAAATGTGATGACTATACCCCATATTGAGATTTCTTAAAAAATCACATCACGAACTCGTATTGTATGATATAATGATTGATGGGTACAGTGAAAAATTTCTTCACTTGTCACACTGTCAGATTCGGGTGGTTTTAGGATTGATATTAGTGTTAACGAAGGTCGAAGGTTACCACTGGGGGTTACGTTGAGTTCGAGCTGTAGTTTATTAGCTATGGTCATGGCATGGAGAAGTAATCGCTGCAAAATTTTCACCGTGAAACTTACCGGAATTGTAAATAGAGTAAACTTAATGGTTTGTTCCGGGCTTGAAGGGGCTCTTTTTGTGGTGATCATAGGTTTACAGTATCAGGAAGCATTCTATGATCCTTACACAAATAATCAGCTCCACCTATATGATAAAGCGACTTGCTCTGCTAATGAACTCAATAAATATTCATAGGCAGGCTTGCGAAGGATATTGCGGATGGAATGATAAGATAAATACACTCTTTGATGAAGAAAAGGGAGCGAAAACGAACTAGATGACAAGTTGATGGGGTGGAGAACCTAGCGAAACAAATTAGTGCAGAGTGTAGCTATTCTGATTTTATGAGGCTAACTGCATCAGCTTTTATCTGCGATATGTATGTCTGTGCACTATCCATAATGACAAACCACCGCACAAGATCAGCCTAACGTTCGTTTTGTTGGTTATAGTATACGAGTGCAATTTGCAAAATTGTAAAGATGTGCTTAGAAGCTCACACATAAGTTTACATTTTTGCACAAGAGTTCCTCTATAAAAGAGCTTTGATTGCTTTGTACGTAGTACGAGAAAGGAATTTTGATAGTAGCCTGACAGTGCATATTTGAATGGTAATATTTATCTTAGGTTGATCATCACAAGACTGCCAGCTTATTAAGATTCATTGGCTAATTTGCACTTCCGTGTTTGAACTTCACCGACTATATGGTCCTCGTCTCGAGCTCAGTTCGGTCTCATGCATATGAATTACAAATTCCTTTGAGAATTTATCTTGGTTGATGTTGGCGGAAAAATGCAATGAATATTTATGCCTTGGAAGGAAATCGTGTTGATCTTTACTCATTACGGTTGTGGCATTTTATATTTTGCATGTACCTTTTAAGTTAATGCTGGAGGATTGTTTTCTGTGATTTCTCTGGAATTTTGTGAAACCTTGGATAAACTATATAATACTATTAGTTCTACTAACTATTATTAGTTATACTAAATTAAATATACTAACTTTTCCTTACTCTGAGTGTGAAACCGGAATAGCAGATCAGTGAGAGCACATTTTTGACCTTGTCTAGTATTAGTATGCAATGCATGCACATTTATTAATTTCTGAGGTGTGCATGGGCATGTGATATTTGTAGCGAAAAGTACATTTGGTGATTTGTGTAAGCTCTTGAATGGTTGCGTTTGACCGGCAATGAGAAAGAGGATATGATCGAATTAGTATGTCCGACATATTATGTCGGACTCGGGGAGTTGAGTTTATTCATGACATACTGATGGTGAATTTAATTTTCCCCACCCACCGTGCTCACTGACAGGCGACAGGCTAGAAAGAGGTTTACTTATAAGGCTCGCATATTTGCTACATTACATAACCGAGTTGTTTAATGACCAAAGCAAATGCACTAATTGTTAATGAACATTAGATCATATTATTTCATATTTATGATAATGATTGTAAAAACTGTGCCGTTGAAAACTTAATCGTTGGTAATAACTTGTGTAAAACGCAGCTGCTTCCTGTTTTTGTCCAGCTCGTGGCTCAGTCGCGTTAAAGTAAGTCATTAATCAAGCACTTTACTCAGTCGAAAAAAGTCTTGAATTACGCTGGAAGTAGTACAAGGCTGGAAATGTCAACTCCATTAATGCAATTGTACTGTGCAGGCACATTTCTTTTGCTGAAAAAAGATCATGGTGGGGCAGATTTATTGTACTCGTTCCGCAACAGTTTTAAGTTTTGTTGTAACACTAGCGTCTGCTGAACGTCTTTAACGAGAGAGAGTCAATGGTATGCATTCTAGGTATTAAATGCTGGTATTGTACATGTCATAATTGCATTAGCCAGTCTGCTACGTAATCCTGTGTAGGTATGCGCGTATTTGTAATCAGAACATGAAAGTATAAACTTGGTGAATTGGTTAGCAGACATTAAAATTTATGCTTCCTCTAAATCAGTGTTGACCACACACAGGGCATAAGCCGTCCAAGTGTCATGGGGTGAATAATAAAAAGGATGACACAACAATGCAAGTTGTACGTATTTAAAAAAAGGAAGATGCTTTAGATCGCATGACTAACTGGATGTAGCAGATGTGAGTCAATTTTATGCAGGCTTTGATGAGAATGGCTTTTGGAGGCGTCTCTCTGTCGGGCATAATGCGTCAAAGAATTAGATGATTCTTTCCCAGTATATTACGACGTTGGACGACAAAAGAAGTTTGAGAAAAGGAAATTTAATATATGTAAACAACGGTCGTATTTGAGCTGAGCGAGTGTGTCGAAGAGTGAAATGAAAAGTCTAGTCTTTTGTTTTGTCAGTCAGGCGAAAATTCATTGGCGTATGGCGTGGTAGATAATGAGTTTCACGCAATTCCAGAGAGCTAATGTCAAATACAAGCTTTATCGGTTCTAGTCTTTTCATGCATGCGGAAAGAAACTGGTCGTGACTATTTGTGGAATTCCAAAGTGGTAGCAGAATGGTCCTGTTGACCTCCCATATTTGGGGTCCATACGAACGAAACTCTGACTTTCCAAAGTTGACAGCCCCTTGTACTGCAAGTTGTTGGCGTAAGTTTGCGGTTTTAGTATGGATCCTGAATCCTATTCAATTCAGCATTTCCTCCACCTCAACGAATTCGAATAGAAATAACTTGGTGGTGCATATTGTGAGCAAATGTTTCTATTGACAAGGAGAAAGCAGGATGACACCGTGTGATGTATCACACAGAATTCATCGACACAGATCCTTCAGGTGATTTACTGAGCAGACGCTCGACCACGACGTTATATGGCGTGCAAGAATTCATACTACAAAGTAATGTTTGATTAAAGAGAAAATATTGATGTAATGCATTTTGCGGGCGGCTCATGAGGATTATATTATTACAGTTGTATTGCGCACACTCCAACCGGTCTGCACTGGATTAAGCTTTTTCTGTACGTGAAGTGATTCACGATTTTCCAAAGTTGTCTATTGTCGAAGATGCGCGAGCTGATGATGGAAATGCAGAAAGTGGTTTTGCAAGTTACTGACAATATTTATAGTGAAGCGATTACGTTTTGTGACGAGTCCCGAGTGTGTGACACAAGGTGAGTGTCGTTTACGATACTTATTTATCACGGACTAAAAGTATGCGTAGCAAGTTGTGAGTTGTGCCACGCCATTTGTGTCACATAGACCAACAACGTAGGTGATTCTAGCTGGGTGACGCAAGTAAAGCTAATTAGCAGAGGGTTGCGTTCGTGTCATGTCATCCATGGACCATGGATGATGGAGGTATTGGTTGTTTGGCTATTTATATGTATTTATTATTAGCGTTTCATGATCCGTGGAAAATATCAAGCAATATGGGACGCATAAAAGATTATTAATGTTCCAATTTATGTTTATGTTTGTATGAACGATGCGCACTACACGGAGATTCTTTGTTACGTGGTACGTTGCAGGCATGAAATTAGTCGAGTCCAACTGGGAAATTATTTTTTGTAGTCCATTCCATAGGCAATGAAATGGGAAGAGAAATCTTTTTTCGCTAGAAAATACGGAGACAGGATACGAAAAATGTACTGATGTAATTCTTTCTACGATTTTCACCGAAAAGAAAGTGTGCTTGCGGAAATGTTACTAATAGTAAGCACATTGTTTTCTTGTCATTATAAATGTAAGAGAGAGTTTACATCTACCATGTGCAACACACAAGAACTCGAGGCAGCCTTGAAGGAAATTGCTTAAGTATAGTTCTTACGAGTACTTTTTTCGTTTTTTCTAAAGTACGAAAGAGTTTAAAGAGTTGAATCTCCGGTGTATATCAAGTCATTCATTCTTGTCTGTCAGTAGTCGTCTCTTGTCCTATCATCGTCGTCTATCTTGCATTTCACTTTCTGCGTACTAGAAAAGTCTGCTTTCTGTGACGCTACTAGTCTTTTGTTGATTTGTAAAAATTGTATTCCATATGTCGCGCATATAACTTACATCAGTATATGACCGTATACAACTAGAGTAGAAAATTCTTGACAGTCTTTTCTTTTTCTCTTATTTCGCACTGTGTCTCTCTATTTTTTCTGTTTACACAAACTTTGGCAACCTGTGCAGTACACGCGTAAAGTCGCGAGAGAGATGAAAATTTTCTTTTGCAAACAAAAATGCTGCGAATCTGTAGCATATGGGTATGAGAGTGTTCGAACGAATAGGGATCTAATTTTAGGACTTCAGATTCATTAGCTTTTAGCAGGCATGATGTGTGCAAAGTAGACATTTTAGAAGAGCGACCGTAGATGAATCGCTGTTTTGTTTTGAAGTGTGCAATATATGAGCTGAAACGCTGACGCCACACTGAACGGTTTACAAAGTAGTGTGTGTACTCCAAGAAATAACGGAGACGCGTTTAGGCATTGAGCAGTTTTATTTTATGGAATTACAAAGAGTGAAAAAAGAATTGCAGGACAGCGCGATTGAGAAGAACGGAAACAGTATAGGTGTAAATCTAGATCCATGCGGTCTCATATCTGCTTTTTCGTTGTATTACTACTGTTTGCCTTTTAGTACGAATACGTGTTACTTTCTTGGAATGAGAAAATGCTTTTAGAATTTTCACGGGTGATTTTTTAAAAAGTAAAAAGCATATATACAAATACAAGTTAGTCCTGTATATGTGTACGATTGTATTGGGTAGGCTTATTTATTTATTTTCGGTTTTACATGTTAAGCGAAGCACATAGTATTTATTACGCACATCGAACATGACCTGTTCAGCCGACGCAGTACGCGATTCTGTCATATGAAAATGCAACACCTTTTTCCACTTTCTATTCAAGGATGTTTGTAGAGGTGAAAATGAGTGGGGCTATAAGTATCGGAAAGTTTTTGGTGACTGTTGAGAAATGATTCATGTCATACATACCCAAATGAACTTATGAACATATCCAGGTTTTTGATATATTCGAATTTGATAAGCATAAATAATTTGAAGTATTTTGCATGCCTGAAAGTCACTCACCATTACCGTGCTACACTCGCTCAGGTTTCAACGGATGAGCAACTAATGTTGCGGTTACAAATTATGAATTATGTTAATTATGAATGGACCATCATTCATAACAGACTGATTAAATCTATACATTACAAAGTTTATTACGCCGATCTAATAAAATAAAATGAGCCGTGAAAAACATCATTACAGTTTAGAAAATGGCTGCCAGAAGGCGAGCTGAAAAGGGACTGCAAAACCACGGAGGATGCTGCTGGTGATACTAGCGGAATTGTATAATACCATCGCAAGTATTTTAGTTTTGGAATACGATTTAAATGATCGCATAGCTTGCACTTGACAAACACACATACGACGGAAAATTTGTTGAAACTAGCTGGATAGAATGCTTGAAATTGTCAGTATGAATGAACGATAAACAAATCAGGGTCAACATCACACCTTAGTCCTTTTGTGGTCACAACACAAATCTTGTTGAACTTTTGTAATTTACTGTTTCAGCAAAGCGTACTTCCACTACCATTGTATCATCCAGTCACCTTGTGTAGCATTTTGATTTAGAATGATCTCACTAAAATCAGAAGAAGAAGGTGACGATAAAGGTCATGGATAAGGTGTCAAGTATGTTTACAAAACCAATACTTCTTTCACCGCACCAGTTATATAAATCATTCCAAAATATAGATGCGTGCTGTCATTTTTAATCTCGAAGGATTTTAACTTAAAGGGAGGTGAAACAAATTGAGCATGACGTAATTGAAGGGTTTTTTGAGCTTCAGTGAGGTGGAATATGAAATTACTATAGATTATATACGTATTAAATTTGCAAAGCCCGGTCATGGTATTATATAATATGAACGAAAATGCCACAAAACCATTAGTTGACTGTCAATTTAACTTTCAAATTATTTCTGTTTTGCTGAACTGAGAACGTGCACAGCAATTCCGTATTTTTTTGTGAACTGGCCCCATTTGGAATGGAAGAAAATATTATGGATGTTGCTGAATTGTTGTGGAATTCTTGCATAAAGGTCAAGCTTCTAAAAAGAGTTTGTGATTGCGACAGAAAGAGAAGGATTGTTTGTTTTAATTTTAAAAAATTGAAATAAATGAACACACCTATGTACATCTATGTTGTAAAATAATAAGATGTGCGTGTATTGCCACATAGTCTGCATTAAAATGCTCTTAGCAGATTCAGTCCTCGTAGTATCCTCTTAACATAACACTTAACGGAAAGTCTACGATACCAGAAAGATCACATTGTCAGTAGTGTGACACGAGATATAACCATGTCACTGCAAACCATGCAAACAGTGAATGATACATACTTGAGAGCCATAAGAAAGTGAGCCAACTTTCTTGAAGTTTCTCAGTTTACAGCTCTTTTGCCTCCATCCTGGCACGTTTCCCTTCTTCACAGAAAGCCCTCTGCTTTTCTTGAGAGTGAAATATAAAGAGAATCATTATTCTTGTGTGTCTGTACACAAATAACGTTAACATACAATATACAAACATTTGTTTACTGACACATTCTCCGCACATATTACATGTATGGACCCTGTGACGAGTGCCGTACTCTCGAGTTTGGAGATATTATTCTCAATTTTCAGCATGACTTTGTTTGCTTAGTTTGTTATCACCACTCTCTCTTTGTACTGATTATGAAGGTCTGTCGGCTGAAATTGGTGCACGCGCTCTTCATTCCTTTGTATAATCAATTCTTTCTTCAAGACATGGATTCGAGTATTTGGAAAGTGTTTTTGCATGCTTCCAAATTTTGCGTGGCATATTTTCTCAAGCTTTATTAATATTATGTAATGTAGAAGCTATCTCAACCTAAATTAATATTGATTATATAACTTTGAGTATTCAGAATAATCCGTATTCATACATATTTTGCTTCCAAGATGTTGCTATTATATTCTTTCGCAAATTATAGTTGACAGGGAAGAGAAATGTTGGAAGGCAAAAACGTAAAATTGCAATTCTAAAATCAAATAGGCTCTGCTTATGTTGTCGTTATGATGTGTCTGCGTGAGAGGAATCTTTTCATGTAAACTGTAGGACTGTCATAGTTTATAAGTACAAAAGATAAGGAATATGTATGGAAGACTCTTGTGCCAAAAGTGGCACTGACTAATTAAGGATCTTTCTTGGCTCTCCCCTCTGCAGTTCGTTTCGTTGCTTCAGTTTTGTCTAAATTGAATTTCTTTCCCTTTTTCCATTTCGAAAGAGGAAGCAGAGGAATTCCATGCGTTTACCTACCACCTGACTTTAGTTGATTTTAAATAGCGTGCATCTCGTGGGCGATAATGAGGAGAGAGAATACTGAGACGGTGGTTGTTGTATGTATATTTTGGCACGATCAGTATATAGCATATTGGGGCACTTTTTTTAGTGAAAAATTTCCACTAAACTTGAAACAATGTAGCAGAAGACGGAGGTGGATGAATTTTTGTTGGAATTCTTTAGGATTTTGAAGTACAAGGTTATCAGGGAGTACCTAATGTGTCGACGAGATATCACGGACGGAATGAAATGTAGTATTTCGGCTTCATAAATGAGAAAAGTAAAATTATTTTTGAGTACTACGGTACACAGCTCATTTCCATCTCAGATGCTGATAGGACGGATGACTCTGCGGATGAAAAAGTGCGGATCTTGTATTTATGTCATGTTGCTTTCAATTTTGCTACAGGAAAAAAATATTGTGCTCGTTCATCGTTTTGCGAACACGGTTTAATTGAGACATGACCTTGTAACTTTGTGTAATGCACACTAGTAGATTCTTGACATGCGTACGTATCTAACATCTCATCATTTTTTTTCCTGGTGAATTTACAACTTCTAAAACGGATGATATAACTCGAACGTTTGACATTGTAGTTGGTAGGCATACAGGACAGACGTCAAGTGTGGTTTTCAACCTGTCTTCATGAAACTTAGAGCGAAACAATTTATAATGGTCTTCAGCGTTATGTTATATGAACGGATCTGTTTGAGGCTGTAGCCTGCAGCAGCTGGAGTACTTATACAACGCGATTTTGAATTGTATCACAATTCGCTCATGATCATCGCAGCGTCATTGAGATTGCCTTGAGCTTGGCCGCCGGACGTATTGAAGTCAATGAAGAGCACACAACGGCGAGCCACTTCAGATGTAATACTCACAAACACACAATAGTCAGCAAAATCAGATTGGGTTAGGTAAAAATCCAAACAAAGTAGTATTCATTATCAGGCTTTCTCCTCATGTGTATTTTTTGCTGTGTTTTGATAGTGTGTATGTATCTACAATGATCGTACGTACGTTATAGGTACATCAGATTATGTGATCATTCATTGTCTGCAATATACTTTGCTTTGGCCAACCACAATGATGGAATGTTCCGTGAGTATATTTGTAATATTCCTTCCACGATGGAATTAGCCCTAATTATGGGGCATTGGTTTGCAAAACATTTTGCCTGATGGAAGAATTTGTTGCATGTGTACATCACGCACTCGTAAAATACAAGTCATGAAAGTACTCAATGGAATGGCAAAAGCGGATTTGCGAATTTAGCTTGAAAAAGCGTTAACCTCTCCGAGTGGAGACATGGGGATGAGACAAGACCATAAAGCTGTTGGACATTGGATTGGATTAATACTTTGATGGCGATGATGATGACACGTTTTAGGATGACATGAATTTTTATGTTAGCGTCGTTTTGTGTGCTATTTTTAGATTGCAGAAGAAGGGGTTGATTGTGAGACGCAGATGCTTTTTGTGGTGTGCACTTGTTAATCACTTTATTTTTGTCGGATTGGGCTAGCACTATTACAAGGAGAGTTCAGACGGACAGGGCAAACGCTCGTGTCGTATATATGACAAAACATTATAATCGCGGAGAGCGAGAATGATTTGGCATAAAATCCGCTGGATTTTCAATTTGGCATGCTTCAGAAAGGTTGTGTGTGACAACGCGACAACTCCTGTGAGAAGAGAATGACAACATGTACATATTAATGTCAATGCAAAATGTCATCTGTCAAGGGTAAAGAATTGAACGCTATTTTGCTACATTCTATCTATTCTGTGCACATTATGCAACATGACAGTTTGAACGAGTAAAGGGAAATTTATTCATGCGAGGTTCCTGTCGCAAGTAGGAGATGGATCATTTGAAGTGAATTCTTTTCGTTTTGTCATCTACGAAAACAATGACTGCTTTGTCGTTGTGCGGTGAAGGATTCTCAGATTGCACAGGAGCGTACCTGTGTGTAAAAAATGTGCTTGTTTGCTCACGTCTAAAGGTTGTGACCTTGCGGTAGAGAAGACAAATTGGATGAAGTAAGGATTCCAACAAAAATGCCGTGTTTTAAGCCTCTCTTTGTCTTTTTAGTACACGATAAACAATGACGTATGCAATTATTTTTGTCCTCAGCAAAACTTGCCACATTATACAAGTTCCAGTGGAGGAATGACTACTGGAAATATTATTAGACCAATTTTTACTATGACCGTGAGTGAAATCCAGATATTTCCAGAGCATTCCAACCGTTCAGGGTAGAAAAGGTGGTATCATGCGTAATTAAGATTTCTCACAGACCACAACTGTGTGAAAATCCTCACACATTGAATATTTTTTTTCGCTTGTACGAGCTGGAAATATATCTCACCAATTTTTGTTGTTGTGCTAGCATCGAGTTGTGTAATCCCACAATCACGGTATAAAGGAGAGCATGAGTTCATGGGTTTTTCAGGTGGAATGCTTTGCTGCAATAGAATGGAATGTGGTTGTTTGGCGAGATAAATAGGTACGATATGGCGCAAGTGATGAAGTGATAATCAGAGTTTGTATGTGATAATATAATTTTGCTCATCCGACTTTGCTTTTTGACTGACAACAAATTACAATTTTCACTTTGCTCTCGTCATGATCACTCGTATTTGGAACCTGCACCAAAAATTTCGTCATGATTCATGAATATGCACAGGATGTGACTGTGTACACTGTGGGAATCAAATATTTTCCATTGAAACAACGAACATCCGTTGTCCAAAGAATTTATGCTCTTTTTCCAACAAGCGCTGATGTCATTGACAAAGTGGCGCTTGTACACTTATCCATGAGTTCGAAAATTGATTCAGTGTCAGCGGTAGCGATTATGAGGTTATTATAATGACGATGATGATCATAATGATGCCGTCATGAACATATATGCCGATATATGCGTTGTTGTTGTAATTATCTTTGCTGTAAAACTAATAAGGTAGGGTGTAATTACATGTGCGAACAATGCTGGTTCTCTTATCGGCCATTTCCTGTCATTGCGTTGTTCGCAAATCTACAGATGTATTTTCGTCAAGTGACATACCCCTAAACACGAAAATCGACAATCAACCGTGCACTTGCAGAAAACAAATTATGATAATTGACCTTTCAATGTGCCGCACTCAAAGGCTTAATTGAAGGTAAATGGTACATGTTGTAAACATTAAGCTTGCTTATTAAATTGTTATTGAAAGCCAGTCGCATTTCAAGTTTAGTTATAAACTTGAAATGTTATGTTTTCGCTGCTCACTGCTCGAAAGTTGGATTGAGTGCCTTTTATGATAGAAAGGTTTCTCGATCACGTACCGTCATGGATCACTGCACTTTTGGGTGTTAACGATTGCTTTTGCGCTTCAGTCTTTATGCACACCGCTCCAAACCAGACAGTAGAATAACTTGGCAAACCGCATTTTAACCGGAGGTATTCAGTCACGTTTCCACAATGCTCACAGATTATCATCATCAATAATGTTTTGCGTGTAAGGACTTTGGGATTTATATGCGCATCACCTTCCACGAAACTGTTTGTGTTGCTATTATTGTTTTTTATTGGCGACAGGAAAGTTGCCTTTTAGGATTCCCCATTGAGAGCCAGATAAATCTAGATTTGTCTGGTCAAGACTCACTCATTTTTTTCTCTTTACTTCCAACAAAATTGAAAAATATGGATGGGATGAGTGGACTAGTGTGGAAATTTTGTTTACGTAAACATTTGTGCTTCGTTTGTAATAAATATATAGGTAATTGCAGTTCATCAATGATCAAGGATACTATAAAGGAAAAATATAGGCTGGGTTGGATTTAGAAAATATGTTGCAACAAGGTACAAAGGCTATCGAAATTGCTTCCTTCTCTTGTTAATTTTATTGGCTCAAGTTGCATTCAAGATTTGCGCACATTGTGCTCACACATTTAGTTCAGCTTTTGATACGGTAATCGCTAGACGAAACTGTGGATGTTTATGAACTTTAGCATTCAATATCGCAATTTGTTGGCGTCAGTCAACGAGCAATGAGACGAGAGAGCTATTCCAATAGTAATCTCTGTGCTACACGTGCTTCGATTATGTGAAAGGAGAAACGTGTGTGACTTGAACTATTTTGTTCGCAACAAAACAACATCACAAATCATAAATACGAATAACTATAAAAATATCCCCCATAGACATTTATGCATATACGATGATGCATATGCGCTTGTTAGTTGATGAGTAGTACCTATAGTGTCATTACTGCGATTTCTTGGTAGAAGAATTCATTTATCTTATGTCATATGACAGCTACTTACGAGTGACAGTTTAGTTTTAAAGACATTGACTTTTTGTCATTGGATTTGTCACTGTATTCGCTTATTCTCGCGCACAAGCCTTGAGATCTCGTAGATCTCGTGATAATGAAGACTGTAATGTGTGCACGGGTACAGTAATAAGTAATGACCCAGATTTTTAATTCACATTACTACGGACCTGTTAGGATGATGCTGTGTATATGAACCGTGGCATGCGCTTTTTGGTGTGGCGTCGCATTTTATGTATTCATATGAGACTGTAGACATCTCGTCACAACAGTCTCTGTGTTTACCGTGAGGCATAGTGTGTGAGACGGAGAGGTGAGAATTGCATTAGCATATTATGTACACACCTCTACAACTCCAGCTTTGTTTGTATTGTCAGAGCCAGTGTGAGGTAATTGCGCATAAATAATGGTCCAATGACTTTTTCACGATGGCAGTCTGCTGCATGTACTTCTCTTGCAAATAAAACACTGAGATTTGTTACATTTGAAAATTGACGGTGCATCGAACGTAGTGGAATATAAAAGGTTAGCAAATATGAATTCACCTGTACTTCGTGTTTGAATTCGAGTTTGTTTTTTTTGCACTCATTTTTTCATCATACACTGATCGCATATAGTTTATCTTTGCATCTCTATATTCTACATTTATATGCAGAGTGGAAGTTGTATTGCATTCTGATGCTGCTGCGCTTGTCAGTCGTTTTTGACATGGCCGTGCGAAAAGTCATTAGCGATGTGTTGCATTTTTGCACTTGGCAGAAAAACAGGCTCGAGGGAACGATGATTTGTCTTTGTCAAAAGAATGAATATAG
>JAHZMW010002033.1:0-27190 GCA_027743745.1 Alloscopus bannaensis | reverse complement strand
AAGCGTTGTGGATTCAAGGTTGTGATTAAGTGTAATGATACGATGATGACTAACATCACTTTTTCTCGATTTTTTTACTTTTATACTTGTAGAATATATAATAGTAAATCCGATTGGGTAAAATGTAAGTTAGTAAAAAAACATGTCATGGAATTTTTTAGCTAAAACTGCATCATCTGTCAAGCATTAACCTCACGGATGTCGTTCATTTTTAAGATGACTAAAGCATTTTTTCTCACTCTATAATTAAAACAATAAATACTAAAGCATGCATTTTTGTTGTATCTAACCGTGAGAGCTGAAATTAGCTTATTTTGTGTGGTGTGAGCAGATCAACGTGGGATCTGTCGATTGATGTAAAATTCGTGAGAAAATCGCGAAGTCGTAAAACTTAAATGTGAGTAATAAATAACTTACCTAATTGAACACGTATTCTCACGCCTCTGGAAAAAATCCACGAAAATATAATAACAAAAAATGTGATATAAGCGATGAGAATAAGCTGATTGCGAAGATTCTCACAAATCTGAGCTCTGTTATAAATATTTGATGACAATCTCCATCATCATCCAGATTGCCTGTGTATATCCTATGCATGATTTGGTGTAGCTGCTGGACACACACACATTGGCTAATGTACTACCAATGTATCACGTCTCTGCGTTCAGCTACCTAGACATAACTATATATACAACACTGCTACAAAATTGCGGGGTTTTTTAGACTTTTGTTTTTGAGCTTTTCACACACGGCTGCTGCTACTGTCACTCCGGCTTGTTCTCCAATAAAAAGTTCCTCTGAAGATTCATCGTTTCTTTCAAAAACTACGATCATCATGCCCAAACGTAAGTCAGTTTTTAATAGTTTAACCTAGCAGTAAATAAAAAAAAATTAGTTTCTGAAATATTAGTGTGAACAATTAGTGTGAAATCTTTCTTTACAAAATCTGAGTGAGTTGATTTTTCATAAAAATCGATGTGAAATAATTTCCTACAAATTAGTGCAAGTTGATTTTTTATGTGTGTGAAATGTTTCTTTAGGATTTATTACAAAATCGGTGGGAAGTGTTTTTAACAAATCAGTGTGAGTTAATTGTTTTAAAATCGGAGCGAAATGTTTCTTTAAAAAATCAGTGGGAAATGTTCTTTCAATACTTGCGAAGTTTGATAAAAACCAATGCCACATTGTTTTTGCGGGGCGCAATGTACTTACATGATTGTTGTGAAAAAAAAGGTAATTACGTGTATATGCACAATTTTAAATTTTTTTGTATTTTAAATTTAACAGGAAAAATTCAGGACAAACCAGAGAAGTCCTTCGATGAACTGCTTTACGAGGGTGCTAAAAAAGTCTTAGAGGAGGAAAAAAAGGGATCTGCCAAATACAAGGATGCTGAGAAAGTCGTAAAAAAGTACGAAGCTAAACAACCCAAAAATGAAGGTAAAACTTTTTTTAAAAACATGATATAAACAATTTTTTGTGCTCCTAGTTTTTTTTGAACAATTAATACAGTATATACATCAGGAAAATTTTTAATGATCGTGTGTTAATAAACTTCATTTTTTCTGTTTATTATGTGATGTAGAGGAAGACAGCGATTCTGGCTCGGAGCAATCATCGGGAGAAGAATCAGCTGAATCTTCGGGTGATGAAGAACAACCGTCAACATCCAAGAAGTCGACAAAACGATCCAAGGTTGAAAGTGTGGCTGTGCGCGCTGGCAAGAAAAAGGCAGCTGGTAAGACAGTTTCCGGGAAAAAAGCAGTGAATTCCAAAAAAGAACCTGTGAAAAAGAACTACTGCGAAAAGAAAGATGAAGAAAATATTGTGCATTACGAAGCTAAGATAGGGGGTGATTTCAGTGTTAAACTTAGTACTTGGGTTGGGGGTAATGAAAAAAATTATGTTCAAATTCGTAAAAATAATGCTGTTGGGGCAAATGTGCCTGCTGAGTATTTCGAAGCATTGAAAAGAGCGTTAGATGATATAGCTACTGACTTCGGTCAGTTTGTTAAAAAATGATGTTATACACATTTTTAGAAGTAAGCAGGGTGAATATTAATTTGTAATTTCGTCAATTATAAAATTTACTCCTTTTTACAGATGATGAAACTGTGTATTTTTACTGCAAGTACGCACTCTGTTCTTACCCACCTCGTAAGCATAGTGAAAATGCGGCGGGATACGACTTATATAGGTAGATTCACATACTTTTAGCATTTTCAGCTATCATTTAATCTAAAGAATTTAAATCTTCAAGTTAGGTATGTTTTTTTGTATTCAGCGGCTTTTCGTACATTATCAACCCCCACGAAACTAGAAGGATCGAGACATATATCATGGTAGCACTTCCTCCGGGTACTTATGGTCGCATCGCAGGGCGCAGCGGATTAGCATCACAGGGAATCTTAGCACTCGGTAGGTTATTTTTCAGGATTCACCCAAGTTCCTTGTTTTTTGACGTTCTTAAACGTAACTAACGTCATGCACTTTTTTTAGGTGGTGTTATCGATCCGGACTATCGCGGCACGATCAGTGTTATCTTGCATAACCTTGGTGAAGCACCCTACACTGTTGGTGCTGGTGATAGAATTGCTCAATTAATTATTGAGAAATTTTTTCAGGGCAAAGCGAAGGTTCTTCAAACATTATCTGAGTATAATGAAGTGCAGAGCGACACTAAACGCGGTGAGAACGGTTTTGGTTCAACAGGAATAGGAGAACAGGATACTCAAGCACATGTCTACTCCACATGGGACGATGTCTAATATTTTTGCATATGGTTTTGAACTGAGTTTAGAGAAAATCTCATAAGTCATGCAAATCATTGTAACAATTTTCATGCTTCTACATTAAACTGGTCATCCATATTAACTTACAAAATCATTCAAATGCAAAATTGGTTATATTTCAATATAAATTTATTTATGTATAATTACTTCATCCACATTTGTGCATTATGCACTTATGCTATCAAAAAATAAATGACAACGAAATTATCACACTTCATAAAATTGATGCTACTCCCCAAAAATACCTGGAAACCGTGCTAAATACCAATTCCCTTTCGATACAAATTTAATTACGTGTATCACAGCATACTGTAAAATTCGGGCTCAAACTACGAAAATCATACTGGCTGTACTTATCATTGCGCGTCACGTCTCAGAACCATGAGCATCATTTGCAAAATTCACGCACAACCTATAAAAATCATGCTACCTTCACTCATCATGTCTAGGATCGAAACAATAGTTCGAGCATGAATTTTGCAATATTACTCTGTAAGGCACGAAAATCGTGCCTTAAGCACAAAAATCGTGGCTTAAGCACAAAAATCGTGGCTTGAGCACGAAAATCGTGCCTTAAGCACAAAAATCGTGGCTTAAGCACAAAAATCGTGGCTTGAGCACGAAAATCGTGCCTGATCAGCGGAAGAAAACTAACCGATTTCGAGTCTTTATTCCTACCCGATGGGGGAACGTAGAACGCTGAAATTTCGTCCTGTCACAGAGAAACATAGTCCCTTTGACCTCCACCCACTCCCGTCATCCCACTTAGTGACACTGTAGTACGGCGAGAGCCACAGTTTCAAAGTTTTTTTGTGATCTACACACATTACACATATTGAATTGTTATACATCGTACATCCTCTCTCATAAAGCGAGTAGTCTTCATATATAAAACCCGTGACATCATGTACAATGACTAGCATCAGTAGTTTTAAACTGATTGCAAGCGACCACGCCAGGCCTGTAAGGCCTGGGTGGTCGCTTGCATTCATCAGATGCTCTTATATTCTGATATCTTCATTCCTGTCTTCACAGATTCTGCTCTTGAATCTAAGGATGACTTTAAGTACACGTGATTGATCTGATCTTCGTCAATAAACTTTATGAGTGCCCACTGCCGCTTTTGACATAATGTCTAATTCCAATTCTCCGTCGGTGAAATAAAAAAAATCATTTTTCAAGAAAACAGCAAGCCGTCCAAAATGAATGACAAATTACACATAATAAGTTTTCACATACAAAAAGCCAACTATCCCTATTTGGTCGTCCATGAACAAACGACCATGACGTTGTTGGTTAGATCAAGGTTTGATAATTAAACACTTAAATCAAAATGTCAGCTTTGATGGTTTTCTTTGTAGTTTAGAAAAAATAATTCTTCGCAGTCTTCTAAATTGCGTTAATTGTTGGCAATTTATCGTGTTGCACATATTAAATGCACAATTACGCTGAAGTTATATAAATCGCTTGCGAAAACCGTGAACACTAGTATTTTTGTGCTCATTCGGTTCCCAAAAATACAATAGCATTCGCGTTTACTAACCTACGTTGACGTGGCGGTTGATGTAGTGGAACACCAAATGTATACTCTTTTTAAGTGAGACTAAATCCCTGATTTTTCTAATAATCGTCCTAATTCATCATGTGAGTGGAGGTTCAATAAGCATTGACATCTACAAAATTTGTTGCTTCAATCTGTGACCAAAGAGTATGGTTTTTAATACAGTAAGCTTACTATATTCCTTGATCTGTGACAAATAGTCTTTTCACAGTCAGTGTAAATACGAAAATAATATTGCCAATGCATAAGACGCAACTCCTTGAAGACTACATAGGGAAACCTGCACACTAGCTCCAAATGTCGCCACTGGCACACACGTGCATTGAACACAGATGCAGGTACGAATTAATAAGAAACCAGGACTGCAACAGCGGTGAGCGGTGAGAGTAAAAAGGGTTATGTGAGATTGCAACTGACAACGCATTCTACATCCACATGCCTAATTGCACACACTGCATTTGCCGAACGTACAGTAATATGAAGTTCACGAGTAAAATATTGAAGCTATTTCGTAAAATGCACCTTCCACGACTGACTTGGGGGCGGGTATACAAGTGCACAGGATTTGTAGGTTTATTAGAGTTTATGAAGTGGAAGGCCAGCCTTTTTGCCGCTTTCGTCGTCGCAATCATAGCTTCTTACCACTTTTTTATGAGCTTAATAACACAATGCTGAAATCTCAAATCAGGGCTTTACTTCAAACTTGGGTTTTCGACGAAAAACTCGAGATTTTCTTCAGATATTTTAAGCACCGTGGTTCTCCTCGAGAGAGGGACGGTGATAGAATGATTAGTTGGCTCACAGATTAAAAGATAACCATATAAAGGGTAATAATAGATGGATTAACTTCTTGTACTGACATGAGACACGTCTCGAATCGAGTTCACCATCACTTTTATATAAGATTATTTATAGTAATGTATAGGGAAATTGAATACCTTTAACCCTCTGACAAAGACCATGCCATCGAGGATTAAAAGGGTTCTGTGGTGAGTATACGAGTCAAAGTTGAAAGTCATGTTTCGTTAATTAAGGTCCTACTTCAACCCTCCGCTTTGATCAGTGCCTGGCAAGTGTTAAGCTCAACAAAGCGAGTGAGTGGAGAAAGACAATGATTTTGCAAATGTGTGCAAGTGCACCATGTATGATACGCTACCTTCAAATGCAGGCTTACGTTGATCTCAAAAATATAATTTATTTCTTGACACAACTTAAATTAGGTTCATTGCTGGCGTTAATGAATAAATGTGGAGGGGTGTCAGCCGAGGATAGGGACTGACAGACTGATGACTGCTAACATGTACCAAAGCTCCTTTCAAGTCAATAATATCATACTCCACGCTGTATTTACAAAACATTGTCATTCACGCAAGGATCTGTGGATGTAAGTATATGTGGTCAATTCATGACAAAAATAGACAGCTTTGACTGACACCTCCAAAATTAGCCACAAATGAGATCAATCTATTCTTTAATAGCTAGCTAATTGCCTAAGAAGCAGCTGTGAGAGACTTCTCTTGCTAACCTAATCTAAAAAGTGACAATAAAAACTGATCGCAGCTGGCGTGTTACATTTATTATAATGAGTTTAAGCAAAAAAGTCAGTCGTATAGCTTGCCAATACATGCAATGAACCACGAAGATCTAGATGCCGCAAGTAACCGCTCTGAATTTATTATATTCGCTTTTGAGAGAGCATCTCAAGTAGAGAAAGGCATGTGTTCGTGGATGCTCTTGAAAGTTGTTAATATCTTCATGTTATTACCTCGCATTGATGTCTTGTGTACAACGCATTCAGTTCAAAAACAATGGCTAATGTCATACGGTTTTCGAATCATTAAAAACTCAACTCCTGCTGCCTCCTCACTGTACTCTTTAAAGTGAAATAAGTGCTTCACAATTCACTTAAATTGACTCACTGGGAGACTGATGGATTGAAATCGATGAGTTGGCTACTTTTTTTATTGGAGTAATTTTGTGGAGCTCCTTGTTTGTACCTTGTCTTTACATTGTTACTCTTTCGGGACTAATCTTCATAATCTATAAAATATTCATGGTAGTGTAACAGTAGCACCGATGGGGAAGCGGATTACACAACTTGTAACTCTTTAAACTGTCTGTCCTCATTCGATCAGCGAAAAGAGGCTCATTCAATGACATCAGCAAAATAGTTGTGGAGACTCAAAGTCAAATTGATGTGTCGCTTTAAAGATCCGGGATATTAACTACGAAATCATAATAAGAGCAGCACTTTTCAATGTACACTCTCTTGCTTCAAATCAATACAATAGAAGACATATTGGCACAGAATTATCAGCCAGTTAGCAAGAACTATTAAAGTTACGGGTATTTTCCCACTTTGCCCCAACTCGTGTATTTCCTCACTTTACACAAATACGACAGACTCCCGTAAATACACAAGCAAGAAAATAATAATCATTGGGTTTGCTTTGCGTGAAGTGCTAATCCCAACAAGTAGCCGCTAATGATTCATTCAATAAAACGCAGTGATGGTGCCAAAGAAGAATGGATGAGCTGTAATTTTGTGTCGGTCATCCGTAGCATCTTGCTCATCCTGTTTTTTTTGTCAATAAGCCCTAAACGCTATTTAGGGAACGGTTTTCACGCTGGTTGAAACGAAGGAGGGATAAACTCAGCATCATTACAGGTCAAAGAAAGAATAAGTACACCGATGACTCAATGACCGGATATGCTTCATTTTCCAGCAGTAAACGCTCTCTGGTCGGGTGTATCATTTTGTGAATTGTGAGGTTCTTTGAGACAAAACCAATACTCACCCTAGCTGCACAACCAATACCAATACGGTACAAGATAATAATCGCGGATTCTGTGTGAGTATTGTATTGCTAACACTGACTTCGTGTGAGTAAAAATGAGTCTAGGTAGCGTACCTTACTTGTACTAGAAACATTGTATGGGTTAGGGGAGAGTTTCTCCTTCAGATGATTGGTTTTACAAACTAACGTCAACGGCGTCTTGAGAGAGACGGCTCCTTTAATTCATTTGTTGCTTACTTACTAATTGCTTCAGATGTGTTGTCAGTGTCAAAATGAATGAATGAAAATCTCGAGAAAGAAACTCATTGATTCACCTGGAAGCAATCTGTGGTAAAATGTGAAATCCGTGTGCAATGTGAAAGCCAAAAACAAACTTGAGCCCTGCGAAACGAGATGTGATTTTTCCAAGTCATCCCAAGATTCTGACTTTTGTACATAAAAAAAAACAAATTCTGGTCACTTAAACCATTATAATAATTTGAACTTTCATGGGCTTCCGATTGTACCTGGAGCTCCTTAGTTGTGGAGCAGGTATCAGGGTGTAATATGGTATAATCTGGACTGACGCCTGCCTCGCAGACAGAAATTTTTCCAATAAAATTTCCAGTTGGAAATGCTCCGGGGTGGTCTTAAATCATTTTCCCTGTAGTGCGGCCTCTTCCAGGTCCAGACACAAACGTGGGTTGGCTTCTTCCTTCCTTCTTATCACCATTGTAATATACTTTTCACCTGACGGCTATTCGCTCTCTCCTTATCCCACATCGGTCTGAAAAAAAAAACCAGCTTGTTTGGGACTAACATTATTTTCTTAATGTAATAACGAACATGCTCATAAGAGATAACAGCGAACACTTCACATAGATCGCAGGACATGAAAAGGAATAAATACATGAAACATTTTTCGCTTCCAGACATTACTCTCTACGTATATACATAAACATACACAGTACAGTGTTGTGAACCATAATTATTTACCTGTAAGGCGATACACCATTAGTGAGTGCGTGTTTCAACAGTTTTTTCTCTCTTCATCTCTTATAAGTACACACTCGCAGCCCTCCAAAGAGAGGCATCTGCTAAACAAACAAAAACTCAATATCTCAAAAATAATTGGCACGGAAGACGGTGGTGCAACTGGAGAGAAATGATTATGATAAAATGAATACGTGTATTTTACATGGACCACATTAAATTCTGCTGGAAAATATGATTGTTGGGGAAAAGTGGACAACCATTCATCGCGATGGCGTGATCTTCTAGTTTGGTGTTCAACAAAATGATTGAACAAAACAATAAAAATCAAAAATGAAAGTTGTGTGTTTTATTCTTTGCTCAATTTAACCATGTTTCATTCTCTGAGAGCACAGACACTGATGAATTATCTAATAAGGATTGTTACACATTTTTGTCTTGAAGCATTCCTGGATCTCACAATATTCAAGGTGTGCTCTATATTAGAAAAGTTTCAAATAGAGAATCAATCCTCGCCAAATATAAATTAGTACCACTTGATTTTACGAATGTAACACATGCCAAGCGATTGTGACAAAACAACAGTTTTTCACGGCTCGATATTTAGTAGTATTTTGTTGGTCTTGCATCATTAACAATCTGTCAATACTTGTCGCCAAATATCACACAACGATATAGCTCTCCAGAACAGGAAGCATTAGTAGTGTCGGCCCCTACAACTATTCATTACTTTCATTTTATTTCTGAGAATGAGTCAAACGAGATGAGAAGAATAGGAAGGGGGATTGGCATTGGCGTATTGCATTGCCTATTAGTTCACCATGATAATCACAGTGTTTCATTGAGAATCACCTCTACTCCAATTGCTCTCTGTAGTCTGACATTTTTTCCTGTTTCTTTTGCCATATGCTGCCTTCGGCCTAACCGCCAAATGGAGTGTACGTGAAGCGTCAAGTAGACATTCATGTGATGCGCTATTATGACATGTTATTAGAACAGTTTGTATGGAATGTTTCATTATTATAGAGTAGAGCAATGTCAAAAAATATGGTTCCATATTGGACAGGAGTCATTACATCAGATAATGTACAACGCTTCTCCTGTACACTTTAAAAAAATAGTTTTGGTACAAGTTCAAATTTTTAAACAGGTTTGCATACACAACCTTTTGCCATGACTCTATAGCACATGATGAGCTCTTGCTGTAACAATGGTACAAAGTCCGTGGAGGAGCGTAGGAGAGGGAGTTTTTATTACGCTATTAGCTAATTTGTACTTTCCATAATAAACAGGCAAGTTTTTCATTGTTGAAAACCCTTTTGCATTGGAGTTTCATGAAGGCCTTATTGTCTACAGAGAGAAAGAAAACACCTCTGAAAATTTTTACAATAGCTGCGGTACTGCGAGCTAAGAAACGAAGAAAAAAATAAGAAAATATTGCTCGACATTATTCCACTCTGTAATCTTTGTCATACGCCTACAAAGTCAGCTTCATCTCTCACAGCTTCATATACGTCTCGTAAGGTATGTTGATGCGTATTTCATCATAAAATTAATTCCATGTCTCCATTATTTCTTGGAGACACAAAAAAATTGTAATTTTCTAACCATATCTTTCACTAATGGGTGTAATTGCATGAATGAGAATGTAACAAAGTCTTTGGAAAATTGGTGGTGTGTCTGCGCCACCAAAATGAGGGGCTGAATGAACGTGGAAAATGTTTGTCCATTTTTCCATTACGAAAAGACAATGAGAACGCTCCTTGCATACACGGCACGTCTAATATATCGGTTATGGAACATCAGCGCTTTTGTGGGGCGCCTCACCACAATGTTTAGCACCAGTGTAACCCTTTTCTCGCCCATTATCCATGTTTACAAAATAGGTGACGCTCACTCAGTCAAAATATACCTTGTTGGTGGAGGCCGGAGCGGAAGAATTTTCGAGACGAAAATATTACAATACTTGTATTTACCAGCCTGTGTATTCCTAAGGTCTAATAAAAATGATTGTGTGATCGTGAGGGAAAAGTGAGATGCGATCAAATTACTTACAGAGAAAATTGCAAGAGAAACTCCACTTCTTCGGGCTGAAGAGGGAAGTCGGAGACAAAAACAAAACCGCGATGCTATGCTCTCTTGTTTTCATTTTTCTTCACCAACAATATAATCATGGATCGTCACGTACAACACATTGTGTCAGAGAGTCGACTTTGACTTTCCAGAACTCTTGGGGGATACATATCCTGTGTGAACTAATCATAAAAAAATTGTGTCATGTAGCCCTTTCATTATCATAATGGACCCTAATTGTGCAGAATTCATTTTACTCGAAATTTTCAACTTGTCGTATTGAAGAAGGCATTTACATCAAAATGGTGGGCTATACAATTGTAGAATTATTGTTCAAAGGTACTCACACAAAAATGAGTTTCATCTTGTTTTCAAAAGAGTGTATATTCGACCAATACCATTTGCAGAGACGGAAGATAATCTTTTTTTTTTTCTTCCCGCTGTATTTGGCGTACGGTAAGCATTATTGATTACTCTCAAGGAACGAGGAGCTCAGCAGAAGTCATACTCACTCTGCTTAGAAAATGAAACGCACGCAGCCCATGTCATTTATTACAAGCTAACAAGGATTTTTTAGAGTCACACAGCACGGTGATCAAGTTAGTTTTATCTTAGTCAACGAGTAATAAATGACTTCGCTGTAGGTTAACTTGAACTTTAATTAACATCTTCCTGCGTTTTTTCCCTCTGACGAGAAACCAATCATGGTTGATCATCATCTTCTGCGTGCTGAACTTTACAATTATTTTTGCTTAGAGTCATGTTCAGGATTAATACCTGTGTGTTACGAATGATCATATCATCATCTTGGTGTTCGACGACTCTCTCCCCGCGCCAGCATGTGCAATACTGGTGAAACCAATAAACAGGGAGTTTTCGTATCATTAGTTCACACGAAACGTTAAATACATAAAATAATAAGCTACTTCGTTACATCAACATTGTTTTACCGTTCACTCAACTATTCGAAGCGAAGCGTCATGAAAAATCTCTCCCTTATCCTGTTGGAGCTCATTAAAAAATTCAAATCTCAAAGGAGGTCCACCATTTGTTCATAATATTAATTAAAACTGTCAATCACAATAATGAACTCTAGAAGTCGTGGCCGTTGTGATGATGAGGATGTGTGTAGTAGTGATGCGTGAGCAGGTCTGAAAGCGTTCATATGCCACACATGTATGAAATGTTTGCTGTTTCACAGTTATGATGATTATATTGCTTACAGAGATGGGAATGGGTGCTGGTACGCATGCAGACTACAGATTATTATTGCTTGAGTAATGTAATAAAATCAAACAAGTACTGACTTTTACATGATTACACGCTGCATGGCTTTTATTGGTTGACTCTTTTCTGCTGATTATAGCTTACGCGTTTATAGAAGATGAAATTTCCTATAGTACAAGAGGGGTGCAGCTTGTGGGAGTGTGCTATTACTGCTATTAAGACACCAAGTGCGTTTAACTTGGAATATTTAATGCGAGTCTTATTACAGGGCTTATCATGAGGCGAAGGAAGTAATAATTTGATGAGAATCTCACTCATTTTTCTCTTGAAACGCACAATAAACGCAGATTTATTTTTTAATCAGGAAAACGCATTAATCCTAGGAAACTATTATTACCAACCAATTATTATTGCAAAAAATACGCTTTACCGTAACCCCATGCGAGGTTTCTGTGTCAAAGAATGATTGATCAAAAATGATTCTTATTCAAAAATGATTATATGAGATCTTTACTTATTCAAGTGATTAGAATTCAGTTTTAAAAATCTCAAAAGGAAGGCGGTTTTAGTGTACGAATGTATGCTGAATAACACTCTCAGGAGTCAGGAATATTGTACAAACAATTTTAAACCCGAGATTGTTTATGTTAAATCCGAGACAAGATACTCATACCCCAAGTAACAAAGGTTTTCGGCAATTTGTAGCTGAAAACGAGTTAAATACATAAATTGCTCCTCATAAACCTAACAAATTTAAATCTGTTCTTTCATTATTAAATCACCTATTCATATCTCCCATGTGAATTCGGATTACAAAGCAATCCTGCGTATCAATTCAATACGTAAATTATGTTCCATGAAGTAAGCATAGGATACATAAACTTCACTTTTTGTATTATTCATTCCTAATGTTAGATATGAAACAAGCAATAACTAGTAAGTTTTCGTAACAAAAACTATTAAATGGTTGTCATTAAAGAGGGAGAACCCATACCTAGGTAGCCGCATATATCTATGCATGAAACAGTCTTTATTTACCCTGCTCAAATTCTTGTTTGACAGTTTTACCCTTACCTGGTACGGGAAAGTGACGGTAGTTAATATATTCTGTCTTTCGGTACATATCATCACGAATGGAAAGAGTCGAAGGTGTATCAAATAAGTGAATAAAGCTTTCCAGGTATGTTTGTCAATACCTGTGGATCACACAAGGGCGTCCTTTTCGGTAGTTTTCCGGTTCGGTGGGGTTCCCCTTGTTTTACATTACTTATAACGCGTTCTTCTTTCTAACAGACCATAAAACGGAGGAAAAGGTTGGTTCTCACAAGATTAATGTGACCGACTGAGCTGATTACGTATACATTGATTCCTTCAAACCGTGACTTACTGGCACCATATTCAATTCAACCTGAAACAGTGGCGGAGACAGAAATGAACACAGAATGTATTTTTATGTATCCCATTTAAGTTTCATCTAATATGTACGTAAACCATGTTTTTGTAATGAAAGATACCATCGTACGAATAGAATTTTGATGGTGTTGTTTTAGCTTTATTTGAATGTTCAAAAAAATGTCCGCCACCCTTTGCATTCGAATGTTTCATAAATTACATAATTACACAAGCTAGAAAAATATAGAACGGATATCTACAAAATTCTTCATGCACACCGAGGTTTACTTTTAGGTACACCACGCTTTGCCAGTCGCAATCACACTTGACTTAAACAAATGAATAATTAGTTCCTTCGAGTTACATGCACATTCTGGGCGTTTTTTCGTTTATTTAACAAATTTCAGGAGATCATGCAATTCCCTCTGCTGTGTATTTCCAACACGCAACCGAAATAAACCAACAAATGCTTGTGGGACAGCCGAAATAAAGCGGTGACGAAACCCCTTTGATTTCATGTCAGACTCGTGGGTTGAGTGAGAACTCCGAATTGTTGAAGAAATGAGTGAAGATGGCTGAAAACGGTCTAAAATTGCTCCGTGCTAGTTCGTGGGTCCTAAGTAATTGCAGCATGTAATAAGATGAAGCAAATTGACCGAAATTTGTACGCAACACAAAAGAACAAACAAAAGTAAAACATCACCCAGCCTCATTTTACAGCTCTGAAAAATTGGAAGGATGATGATGGCAATGATGACGAAGTACTACGCACGCAGACAAAAGGAACAATATAAAGGTTGTTAAAGAAGAATACAATGTTGGTGAAATGTGTGCTTCTTGTGAACTGTCCCTCGTAATGCCCGTGTAACAATTATTACTACCTGCATTTCCTGAAAAACAAGGAAACACGCCTTCCCTCTGAAGAAAAGGAGGACCCTTTCGGACCCTTTTAATGTCATGCCACATGTTGCACGGTTTTCAGCGCTCATTTTTCCAGCTTTTCCAGTCATGCAATACATCAAGTTCAAACAATGAAGCGGATGAACAATAGCGGCTAGGAAATTGTTTTTATACAAAGTACTGTTTAACACACACACAAAATGTTACACAAAAATGGTTCATCTGTTATCGCGGGGTCAACTGAATCTTGATTCCTTCATTGGATCGAATGGTAAGCTCACTTTGAACCACAAGATCTTTAGGTTTTGTCAGCGACTTGATCTCAAAGTTTCGGATCATGTTTGCCAGTATAATCTTTTCCTCCATCATTGCAAACTTTTGCCCTGTTGATGAAAAGCGAAAGAATCTTATTTTTTCATTATATGCAAATGGGATGTGAAGTTATATCCAAATTTTGCAAGCATTACCAATACAATTTCGCGGTCCTGCCGAAAACGGAATGTAAGCGAAAGGATTACGAGGATCTGTTTCTCTGAATCGCTCAGGGTTAAATACATGAGGATTCGGAAAATACTTTGGATTTTTATGAATGTGGTATATGAACAGTCCAACAGTCACCTCCCCAGGGATTACGATATTGTCATCTGAGTAGAATTGGGCACGTTAATTTAGACTAAACGAGCATTTACAAAATGTACATTTAAATCGCGTAAGAATTCGCACCAATCATCAAGTCCTGTGTTAAATATCTCTGAATAAATGGAACACTGGGGTACACCCGCAAAGACTCCTTTATCACTAACTCCAAATATTTCATTTTTGTGAGATCCTCTGTCGTAACAGGGCGCTCTTTGTCATCGCCAAAGATAGAATCCATTTCTTCTCGAACCTGAGCCTGTTTCAAATAGGGATTAGAGAACTATTTAAACTCCCAGAAATTACATTTGTTGCGGTAACACTTCGACACTCTGATGTGTCAAAGGAGTTTTTTTGGTCGTGTGGCGTGTTTTCAATAACAACAAAGTTATACTGCGAGCAAACCTGAATGTCTGGATACGCGCCTAGAGCATAGATTGTGAAAGAATTTTAGCTACAAACACAATTCCTTGTTATTACTCAATTGAAAAGATGCTTCTATAAACCACGACTGTTGTATTGAAAACATCCAATTAATGCAAATTAGACAAGAAAAGTTTTGTACCAGAGCCGAAGTAGATGTTATCTGATTCGTTTGTATCGTCACCTTTGGCATTCGTGTCCTTTCGGTGACGACTGGTTAACCGGTCTTTTTTTCGTTCTTGAATCACCTATACATACACGCAAAGAGTTAAAAGAAGGAAAGAAATACTTTACATATCACGAATGCATCAGAGACGTAATCGACTAACCGAATCAGTAAATCCGTGTAAAATATTTAAGAGCTTTTGCTGTCTGCGATAAAGTTCTGATCTCCTCCACAGAAACTCATAGCGAAACCATGGTCTAAATGCTCGATCCTGCATTACCTCACCAACTCTGGTAGTAAAACGATGGGAAATCATCAAAGATTACGAATGCAGATAAAAATATATAATTATGTTCACATAGCTAAATAGTACTGTGCTTTATAATAATTTTTCAAGATTAACTGTACTCTCTGATAGCTTGCGTGTATTCCAGATTCTCACCGTCTTGAGCATTAATAGATTTGCCCATTGCAGTTTCTATATGTAAATCATACATAACTTGTAAACGTTCAAATGTATTCATGAGATCTACAAAAGTCCATTTTTTGTAGATTACCACAAATGATGTCCAAAGTGCACTTGGTTGCGTACGGAGCAAAATCTAATGTCGAGCCATTTCCGTGCCTGTCTCGTAGAATGCCAACCATTTTCAAAGACTCCTGATTAAAAATTGGCAAGAAATCTTCTAATATTTTGAAATGAAACGCAGGCGTGAGCATTTTCCTTCGACGAAACCATTTCTGTCCTGTCAAAATCATCATGCAATAATAATATGCTACTAACTGTCAGTAAACTCAAAGGTAATAGAATTCAAAGCACACCATCACTCATCAGAAGCCCATCTCCAAGCCAAGGACGAACAAAATCATAATCGAAACCCTTTTTCAAATGCACATTGGATGTCAGTATTTTCTGGAGGACCAAAATTGACAACGAGCCCATTATTGAAAATGCAGTAATAAATGAGATAAAATTATCGATTAATTTTTATGCATTAATAAATGTTAAATTGATGCTTTACTCTTACCTCAATGTACTTTGGATCATTTAGCATTAGGAATCTACGGCTCCAAGAGAACGTTTTTACCACAGGTCCATATTTGTCGCACCATCTTGCAAGCATAGGAAACAACTCTGCAATTTCATTAAAACACTATTTATGCAGATTTATTGTCAAGCTAGTTGTTCAACATGTAACTTATAATTGATGAGGATCTACCTTTCTTCGGGGTTAATAAAAAATCAAACATGTGCCCTATAAAAGGTGGCCGTGGTGGTCCTGGGAAGTTTGCTAAAAGTTTATCGCGCCTTGATTTGTGGATAAACAGGTAATACACGACGATGCTGACTATCCCCCATATTAAAATATCAGGTACTTCAAAGATATTTGACATGATTTTGAATTGGTGTTTTAAAAATTCATTCCCGTGCACAATCGTTTTTCAAATTACAACTTGCCACACTTTTGAAAACTATCGAATTGATTAATTAATGAAGATGGTGACTATGCTTCATGTAAATTTAAGCTTCTCTTACTAATGTTCACACGTCCAGTCTAATCCACTGTGTTTGAGGCTGTGTGTTTACCTAACGATGTAACGTGACTAAATCATTCCCATTGCCAAAATAAATCCTTGATACTTGTCCTGTTATGTAAAAGCTTTCATTTGGACAAACATGTGGATTAAATGATGAATCTACATGCGCAAATAATGTTCATTCACTGATCCATACATTCGAAGTATATATGTAAGTAAGCCATTCCCAAAACAACAGTTTAACATCTAGACTCTAACCACCACTGGAGATGACCTATAGTAATTAAATCGAATAAAATGATTACATAATAACTACATGTACGTTATTCAAACGACCTTTTCCTGTCTGTTGTGGTATCAACAAGCTCAGATATACCTAGACACAACCGCATAGTCTCTTCAAGTTGTGTGGAGTGTTGAATGGTGATTTTTTGTGAACGCTTACCATACGTGCCTTTTCTTATATATAGCATTGCACGAAGGGTAAATGATGCACAGCGTGTGTAATAAGTGCTAAATTGTCGTCTTTATTAGGTTAGCTAAAATAATTTCCCTCCACTTATATTACAGTTGAGCATTGCCAGTTGAAATATACCTTGTGGATATTATTTTCATGCGCTTGGGGAGAAGTTCAATGTGCTTTGTTTGTAGTGACTGTATGCAGTAGTGTGGATGTGATTCGAGTAGAGATGATTTGGTGGTCTGCATCATCGCTCTGATGAATTTGAATGTTTACCACTCGATGCGCTACACGCTATCTCGATGTAAACACGTAGAAATTGCAAATATTTGCCGGTCGTGTACGGATGACTTCACTTTCCTTTCTCCAGTCACGTGTATTATGCATATTTATGTACATATATTAAAATATGTAAACCATTTATTGTGGTTCCTTATCACTTATCCTACCGTAAGACTTCAATTAATACAGAAATACTATAATAGATTACGTATATGTACACAAAAATGTTTACAGGCTACTTGACCATAGCTGCGCAGTAATAACTGATTATGAGTAACATCCTTGGGCAAAAAAACCGTATAATATTATATTATTATCCCTGTGTTCCGCTCATTAATTACTTGTAGCCGTACTGGATCATGTCCCTGTAGTATTTCTCCCGACCGTAGAGTCGACTGATGAGCTCATTGTCCCATGCCTCGTGTTCGCCCAGGTTGCCACCTAAACTCTCTGCGACAATGTTGGGAGGAAGAAACTTTTGCAAAGACTGGTAGTCTGGATGAAAGTGAATCTTTGTAAAACACAAAAAATAACAGCCTGTTATCATCACACTGAGAACAATCAGATCTTGTCTGTAGTTATCTCAAAAAAGCACTTACTCGGCTTTGAATCTTATTTGACATGAACCGTTTCGCTATGCTGAACAAGATGTCAAAAAGGTAGGGCTGGTTTACCAAATGAATCGCTTTGTATCTTGCCGGAAAGCAGTCCTAAGAAGAAAAAAATTGTGATGAGTTGATAACTCTTTAGATGTTTGGATTTGACAGCAAACTGACAAAGAGTCACAAACTTGGAACATTTGAAGAAGCTTGCGAAATCCGGCCACTGAGAGCAGCTTTGCATGGGCCATGCTCAATCCGTGGTGATCCACGACTACAACGGCTCCAACCTTTTGAGACTCTGGGCAGTAAGTCATTTCTTCAGCGACCAGCATGGAGGCCATAATAATATCGTCGAATGACATGATGTAAGGGTCCCACAAACCTTTGAATTCAACACAATTGTACAGTTGGCATGTGGTGATGGCAAATAATACTCGAGTCAAGTCTTGCATTTAAATAGGCTTACCAACACGGAAGACAAAGACGGATCGTTTCAGTTCATCACGAGATCTGAGAATACTGATAACTCCGGAGTCTAGAACACGTCGTAACTCACTCGGATAGAGACGACTAAAACTGATTGGGTGCTTCAGACGAATCCCATAATACAGTTGAAGCTGGAGGAAAATAAATCCAGAGATTATTTCGTAACCCAGCAGAAACTTGTAATTGATGATCACTGAAAAATTGTGCTACGAACATTTCTGAAGGCAGCCTCAGCGTTATACTTTTTCGCTCTGACAAATCTCACTAGGAACTCGTCATCCTTTGGGCAATCCAAGCTTGATTCCTCTGAATTCACCAATGATTATTAAGTATTTTCAACACATTATACAAATGCACATCACCAATTAGTCAATTGGTAAAGTATACCTTCCAAAAATCGCCGAACCTCTCGCAAACAAAATCTTGCTCTTTCCTCTTCCTTAATGTGCTCCATGCTGCTCACTTTCAGTCTGACTTGTGCTTCCTCAAATTCCTCTAGATTTTATGCACCTTTTTTCAATATCAACAATCAATGGCAGTCTCCTGCTGTCCTTAAAACTGTCTTCCTAAACAAAAGCTCGGCAAACCGCAGGAAACGCCCTAGGTCAAGGCTCTTTTAGCGGATTGTCATCAAGTCTCGTGACGCGCTCACTATCTCTCTCTCTCTCTTGTGCAGCTTATCTAAGCTAAGGACGGAATGATAAGTGATGAACTTTGTGAGACTGGGCCCATCCAACGAGGACAGTGACTTTGCAAACTTTTTGTGACTGCGCCAGGACGACGTGTGCGTGAGCAGTGCGATGAGAAAGCGTCCGTGTTAAATTACACACTACTTGATAATCACAAAGGCAAACAAGAAGTCCACTTGGACGTCTTGCACCTCGCTAAATTTCAAAATTATGACCGAGATTGTGGGATACATGAAGGAGAATGCTTGACCTAAATTCATGTTGAAAGATGTTATATAACTCGGAGCGTGTGCGCTATAGTCGCCAATGGTGGTGGCCTTATCGAGTTATATATGCTCATCATGAAGGTGGAATTATGATGCTCACTCTTCCGGCTCTGTGCACTTAGGTATGCGTCACTCTCCACATCTCTTCTTACTTTCTGTTGTTGTGATTGTCAACAGGGATCATGTACGCTGTACGATCTCACACTTGCTCGTCTTGTGCAGCAGGTAATAAAGTCGTGTCGTCGACAAATTCATAGGCATGTTATTATACGAAGTTCTATATTAACAAAGTAATTACATATTTAAATTTCAAAACAAGTTATTCCTCGAGGTGAGGGTAGCTTTGATTATGATGTTCTCAAAGGGTGATCATAGTAGAAGGGGTCCATTCTGTGTAATTTCCTAAATCACCAATATTTGAAAATTACTTGTGCTCATTTCTGGTACTTTTAATAATTTCAAAATTGTCCCACTCTCAGCGGGATCACAGTTTTGGTGTGTTTGCGACCAAGGAGGATAATTCAATATAGCCATTTTCCCATTGTCTTCATTACATACATTATAAGAGGTCCGCAGCGTTTTTGAATGTTACTGAAAATGGGAGCAGACCAACGCACAAGTGCATACATGTTTCGATCATCCTTCCGTGCCAAAGGAATTACAAAGTGTCGCTTGCTCAGAGCTTCAGACTAATATTACGTGCTTACTGCCTTTGCTAAATATTCATCCAGTCACGAGTTCAGCAGTGACGAAGCCGAAAGTGATAGTAAACCGGTTTTTTTATTGAGATACTCGATGCGATGTTATGTATGTACATTTTAGGTGTTTATTGATATTATTAAGGTGGAAATGTGCAGACAGATAGAGAGAAGCTATTTAACAATGTATACCAAAATGATTGAGCAAGTTACGCATTTTTTTGGTGGAGATATGAACTATTGCATAAATTAAAGTCTATCATAATATGTTAAGTAAATGACAGTTCTTGAATCGTGAACATTATTCGATGCGGTCATTAAATTAGCATTAGAAATAAACCACCTTCATTCAGCAATAGGATGCATTTTGTGTGACGAACGCGAGCGCCTTGCTTGCGTGGGTTTTAAGGGTCATGAGATTACATTGCCATATATCGTCCGTCAAGAGGCCATTGGAATATGTAGTGCAACCTTATGTCTCTTGTGCATTTCTTGTCATTCAAGGAGCTCGGGTTGGGAAACAAATTTGCAATGCAATATTCATCCACCCCAGTAAAAAAAAATCAAGCACACAGAGATACAAATCTGTTCAAGAAATCGTTACGGTTTTGTGGACATATTGCAAACTAGACATTTCATATGTATTTTTTCGTACTGTCGCTTGCAACACGACGTGTACCCATTTGAAATACCGCATTCACGTACCACACACATGTCACCAGTCACGTTAGTCTTACGCAATTTCAAACTGACAGTTCCTTTAACTCAAACTCAAAAAAATTAGAGTATAGTATTGCAGTAACATTGAGCAAGCCAAGTCAAAATTATATTACAATCAATAAAAATCCTGAATTCACGTTCAACGGCTTGAGATTCGAAATTATATCGGAAGTCTGCCCGCAAAGCGTAGTGTGATGGTCATTGAGATCGTTTGACTTTCTGAAGGTTGCTCACAAGCCGGTATGTCATTTAGAGCTTAAAAAGTGACAGAAAGTACTTCAAAAGAGCTTCTCCCTTTCATTAGGGATACAATTTGAACAGTACTGCCTCCTTCCTACATTCTGTAGCTTGAATCGAAAATACATGTCAATCTCAACAGGTCGTTGTAGGGAACTTTACACAGGGTCTTTGAGACTTGTATTTTGAATTTTGATGGAGTCTCTTTCTTCATATCTTCACGCTTACGTTGTAGCAGCTTGCCGGTGTTGTGACGTTGGAAAACGAAGTCAAGTCTCACAGCTTCCAAGGAATTGTTATTGTTGCGTATACAAATTGATACTTTATGCTGTGTACACACATTCTCCCTCTAAAAAGCGCTCACCGTGAGCGATTTTATGTTCATCTGATTGATAAATGATCCTTCATTCTTCGTACATGCTCTATGTGTGTGAATTCCTACTTGAAAACGTCTCGAAGAGCTCTTTGTCGAGGCTGGTTGAAAGGAAGGAAAAGTGGTATTTCTGACTGGTGAAGCACAGCAAATGGTCAGGTAATCATTATCCTGTTCAATTCCGTACGCCATTGAAAGGAAGCTCCTTGTGTTGTTTCGCTCTCGCTGCTTTATGTCTGCTGCCTGACAATCAATAATTTTCCATGTTGGTTTTTTCTACCCTTTTATTTTGAACTCACCGCAAGGCAGCGTGAGTTTTTGGATGATTTGACTCGTTAGGAGTGTTTATCCAACAACGTTTTTACCTTCTTTATGATTACACCAAGAACCGTGTTCTCTCTCTCTTGTTACTCTGCGTGTTTTTGTCCCTTTAAATGCAAATGCATTTTGGTGTGAAGAGTGCACGACAGAAAGTAGGCTCGGTAATGTGTGATTGACTTGAGTAGCTTGCCTGACTAATCCATTAAAAAATTAGGGGACTCATTCACACTTTGATTGTTGATTGTATGATTTGATTCGTCGGGATTGTTGAGCTGCCCAATTTTCACAATCATCCTTCAATAGCCGTTTAATTACGAGCGGATACTTTTGATCCCATCAAAAAAACGAGCATTGTCCATTGAGCGCAGAAGTTATTAAAGGATTCGCCCCTCTTTCATCATTACCAGTCACGAATTCCTACGAGTGCTCATTGTCAATTATCACTTTGCATTGTGTACATACAATCATGATGAGGCTCCGCTACATTTTCGCACCATACAATTCGGTCAACCACTTTTAACCATGCTTATAGGTACGTGGTGCTTTAAACTCTCTGTCCTGTCATCGTATTGGAACACAGCTTTTTTATACCTTCGTCTTAAGAGTCCCAAATAAATTGAATTAGAATTAACGACTTAAACTTGGTTTATTCGTATAAAATTCATATTACACCACTTTTCATCCAAGCAAAAAAAATGATGTAGTTGGTGCATGCTCCGTATAAGAGTAAGTTGACCGGATGTTAAATGACCAACGACCGCAATCATGCGTAGAGTCTAATTGGATTCTTCGTGTATTAACCATATCATTTGCCCGCGACATTGGCAGTGGCACTGCACTTAAATATTCCAACATGTAAACAGTAGTTTCCATCTCTGAATAGTTATCATATTTAGTGATCTCAAATCAGACACATTTGTGTCTGACTTTGTAAAGAGCTTTTTCATGCCTACCGTGTGTCCCTACCGAATTTTGTCGTCCTCCACTTCGATGGTAATTACATAAAGCTACCAAATGTGATCACAATTGCAGATAATAACGCATTTTACGCAACGTCTGTTTGCAGATATGTGGGACTCTTGTGATCCTGTATTCAGTATTTGTGCTGAAAAGTGATCACTTGCAAATTGACAAATACATCAGCAATATATTCCGCGAGAGAGACAGCTCCCGTTTTCAAGTCGAGGTGTTGGGAAGCTGCTTCATCACAATTGTGATTGGAATTGCTCAAAGTGTGGGATCCTTGATGTATCTCGTTCACGTAATTTAACACAGAAAAATAATATGCCTTTTTGTGTTCCTTCAGGCGAAATGATTATTATAAGACATCTGATGAATCCTTGTAGGAAATCAAGCTAAATGGATGGATTTGGGTGAATTTCACCTGCATTGTTGGCTATGCAGTTTGCATATTCATGTTGGATCAACCGAAACTTTTACTCCAATCCTTCACAGAGTATTATGTCTCCCTTGTAAGCAACACGTTTATCTCCACTGTGATATTGTTCATGGGAATCGTATTCAAAACGTACTCCTTCGTCACCACGAAATAGCTGGAGGAGCAGATGAAGATCAGATTAAAAAAGAGTTTGAATGTGTTTTTTATTAAAATTAAGTTTGTACCAAGGCATGTTTTGTTTGGCAATATCATTTTGAGTAACAAGTCGTTTTTCATGTACAAACAAGATCTACATTTCAGCTAATATTTGTCTTATCACTTAAAAAACCAATGGTAATGGCACTTTAAAAGGCTCCATTTCAAGTCATCGCTATTCAGAGGAGTGTGCCACTGTCACCGTGTGCATAATGTAACCACTGGATCGTATAAACTTTGTATACGCTTATTTCTACGTACAAAACTAGAGCATTGTGGAAGTCTACATTACGTAAAAGCAAGTTCTGAGTTAGAGTGTGGAAAACACGAGGAAAAACTTGTTATTCTCATGCACATTCTGCAAATACAATGTCCATACATGAACGTTAGGTAGCCAAGCTTAGTGCTTACAAGCTGTCAAAGAGAATCTAATCTGGGGGAAACAGGAAACCGTATTTACCACTGAAGAATTTATAATGAACGCATGATTCATGAGGCTAATGAGATAACAAGTGTATCATTATTAGAATAAATTAAGTTGTTCCCCAAGCCAGAGAGCCTTGCTTTATTACGAGTCCTGTTTCATTCTAATAACACGACACCTTGTGTCAGGAATGCTTGCTTGGATTCCATATGTGCAATTTTCGTCACTAGTTGGCAAAGTGGTTGGGAAAGCAGACGAAGAACAAGGGGTGTAGAAATTATCTACTGACAACAGTACAAAGTGTACATGACATTGTAAGTCGAAACACCTCTTCCAAACATTTTGTGGGCTTTTTAATTTTCCACAGGCAATTAACAAGTACTTTGAGAATACTTTACATAGATTGCAGATTGGAGATAAGACGAGGACACGGTGTCGAGAGAAACATGACCAGAAAATCTAGATTAGATGAATTGACAGCAGCAGTAGAGACGGAGCAAAGGGTTGGAGCTTGTCAACAGTTGAATGCATTCGTGCACGGTGTAAGCTATCACAACAATGAAGTGATCTGCATACCTTTCTCTTTTGCCCAATGGTGCTTTTGTAGGAATGTATAAAAATCTCCACGAATCATTCTTTTTCCGTCTCGTAGATAATAGGAATCATTGTCCTCGTTTACTCCGTTTTGATACTGAGAGATGAGAAATTCCAATTTTCCAAGGATCCCCTGACACACTCATTGACCGTGTTGCAGGGTTGTGCTGTCTCCACAATTGTAACCTCCGTGGTTCAACTTATGATTGCATTAATGATCATGTTTGAGGCAAGTTGTTATTATGCTTTCACTAATGAAACATTATTAGACTTTAGTTTTTTTTAATGTCACACACAGGACGCAACCGTTAGGGTTTGGCGGTGGTTAAAACTCGGAGTTTTTGTGACATGTGTGGTATGTATCAGACTGCTGACATTTGAAGAGTACAGCGATGTCCGTCTCGGAATGAACTATTATGCTGCTCTTATTTCCAACAGCGTCTTTACTGCCTTGTTTTTTATTTGGGATATTTGCTGTCACAAATACAAATGCGGTGGTACATAGATGTAATCATACGTGGATGTATGAGATTTACATTGTTTTAAAATTACATATGATGAAAAACTATAAATACATTTTGTCCTTCTATTTGTAACCGGAAGCTTTTATGTATAAACGAAATTAAACGGTTTTGAAGAAATATAAATTCCCTACGTTTGTACAGGTACATACTAGATTGCTAACATTTGTAGATTTAAAGATTCACCTCGCCAATCTTCACCACAGATTCATGGTCTTTGCAGTCTCTACATTCAAATAATTGTGCGTTCTTACTATGTGTTCTTGTGCGCTTGGCAAACATCTTCCACAGGGCTACTGCTACGTTGAGATCTGTTGTCGTCTGACTCCTCAGCATTGGCTGGCTTGCTATAACTACTGAGGGATTCCGGGAAACACTGACTGCTTGCTAGCTGACCCGCTTGATGAATGGCGTGAGCCCGCTGGGACGATATTTGGTAAAGAATGTGCTGAAGAGACGGATTTGTAGGAGAAAATGGGTAATACGGATTAGAGCGACTCATCAACAGTGCAGCTAATGAATGAGAAGGTGACATTCCGAGATGAGGCGAACCCATGTACCAAGGGTAATGGGGTGCATGATTGAGTGGGAAAAGGTTGGTAGGCCCACTGACAGACTCCGACAACTTCTGTAGACTCATACCTACATCAGACGGGTGATTGTATTCAAAAGAAGGGACGGCTGCTGGACCTGGAAGCCCCGTGCCGCCGGGCGAAGAAGGGAACGGCATCGGAACACTGTTTGGAAACAGATTGGGACGCCCTGGTCCAATGGTTTTTTCCATTTTTCTATGTTTTGCCCGACGGTTCTGATACCATACCTGTTGATTTAAAAAAAATGCGTTGTATTATCGGCTGGAATAACATTTATCTGTTCTTTTCCATTTAGCCTAATGGATTAACATTTCAAGAAAGCATTCCCAGATAAAACAGTCTCCTAATCATACATTGATGAACTACCCGAATGTCTGTACTCATAAGTGCAATCAATCCGTGCCGCATGATAAACAGTGAATTGTCATTGATTACGTGAGTGTCTTGGCTTGACAATTATTCACTAATACATCTCTGGAGCCAATACGACAACTTGGTCTTGCGCTCATCAAATAATTTAGAAAGGCAGACAACCTGTTAGCTTATCAGTCACCATACATGGCAATCTAATTAAGGTTTATGAGTTGAAGAATTTGTTCTGATGGTTGAAGGGAATACGGTGAGCACACATGGGCATGTGTAAGTGACCGGTGCTAAGTGTATGATTTCCGTTTTTTATTCTTGTAACTAAAATTTGTATGTGAACAAAGGCATTTTTCAGAACATTTCAGTTGAGTTTCTTACCTGAATTCTCGCTTCTGTCAGTCCAATTTTTAAGGCAAGCTCTTCCCTGAAAACGCAAAAAAAATCTCGGTCACCAGCCAATATTAATAAAGAATAATAGCAATTAGCACTTGCATCAATGTACCTTGTAAAAATATCGGGATAATGAGTCCTACAAAATGCTCTCTCCAGTTCTTCCAGTTGCTGACTCGAGAAGGTTGTGCGATACCTTCTCTGCTTTCTCTTGTAGGGCTGATCATTACATCCATTATCTGAGTCTGGAGATCCATCGGATAAATCATCGCATCCCTTAGTACAAGTCTTTTCATCTACATCTTCAACTTGATCGAAGGGGTTATCCACGTTTGCGGGAATCCCTTTCCTGTCATCTCCAATATGAACTTCACTGTCTCTCTTAGCTCCAATTGGAAAATCGGGCTCCAGATGATTATTAATTTTTCCTAAATGCATATAAGAATAACAAAGTTATTACTATAATTCACCTACTCAAGTACAAACAAAAATATGCTCATAAATTGAGAGCTTGCGTAAAGGGTCACTTTGATCAAGTTCGATAACAAAAAGGTGACGGTGTATGAGCCTAGGTTTTGAGCTTGGCGTTACTCCCTACTTTGACGTATTTCCATCATAAAGCCAATAATTAAACGCACATCGCTCGCAGTGACAAGTCTCAGACAAGTGGAATGGAGCCATGTGTCGCCTCGCTTGAAGAACGACTTGATGTGAATGAGTGATGCTGCTACAAGAGAAGAGGTACCAGAAACAAAAATTCTTGTGGGACGGGTCCCTGTCTAGGAGTCTAGGAGTGGACTTTATCAACAAACATGACACCTCATGAGATAAGAACAACACTATTCATCCATTAAATTACTTTCAATCCAGTCACCTCATGTATACACACACGACTCGAAACTCAACAATCACTTTTCATGATTTCGTTCTGTATTTCTTGGCTCCAGCGAGGCGAGTTGCTACACATTGTTTACACGTTTTCATTACACTCGCAGTAATTACATAATGAGACAACAATCTCTACTTCCCATTCAAACTCAGTCGGAGATCATTAAGAGAGATGAACTCAACACTGGACTAGCCTGACGACTGACG
>JAHZMW010002032.1:0-15725 GCA_027743745.1 Alloscopus bannaensis | reverse complement strand
GTGGTAACATTGAATACTCACTGGATGGCAATATCTGTCGGTGCACTGGATACAGATCCATAACCGATGCCTTCAAGTCCTTTGCAAGTGATGCTGGAGAGAAATCAGAGCACACGTGCGTAGAAATTGAAGAGTCTCACAAATGCCCATTGCAAACAAAGGCAGAAGGTGACAGGAGAAGGAACTCTATTGAAATCATCACACTTCCAAGAAATCTACACATTCGGAATAAACTGACCGAAGACGACTGGACCAAAGTGACAAACTTGGCTCATCTTTACAATTTGCTTCACAAGCTAACCTACTTAAACAAACGCTATAGGCTGGTCGCAGGAAACACTGGTCGAGGTAAATCATTTCTCAACATTAAACAAATGAAATGCAATTAAATACTTAACTATGATATGGGGGACATATCATTGTCCATCAGGCTTGTACAAGAACGACGGACCATATTCCACTTACATTGACATAAACGACATTTCCGAACTGCGTGAATCATCTATGGACAAATCAGGGTTGCATTTAAGTAGCGGAACGACGTTAACGGAGGCCATTGACCATTTTATGACAGCTGCAAAAGGTGAAGGCTTTGTGTATGCAGCTGAGTTTGCAAAGCATTTTAGAAGGGTGGCTAGTTTAACTGTTCGCAATGTACGTTTCTACAAAGCAAGAACCTTAGTTTTCAAAACGCTCACACAAAGATGAGTCACTGAATTTATTTACACGTTTTTTAAAATCAATTATTTAGTCGGCTACACTGGGCGGAAATCTGATGCAGAAACATGCCCATCCCGAGTTCATTTCGGATGTGTTTGTGCTTTTTGCATCGGTGGGAGCCAATCTGCAAATAGGTGAATGAACTAAATACTTTAAGACAAAAGTTTTCATAATACTATGTAGTTGAGTAATGTAATTATTCGTCGTATTTTCTTGGTCAGGTTCTGCTCTGGGACAATATCGAAATTATTCTCTCACTGAGTTTTTGGATTTAGACATGAACGGAAAACTCATCCTGTCAATTCACTTGCCCACATTTAATAGCACTTACGTCTTCAGGTGCTTCAAGGTGAGATAATATTGATGCATCACCTTTGGCAAGGAATTTGATATTGGCCTGACGCAAGAACTACAAGTTAAATACCTTTTTGCTAAGATTGCAACTAGATACCAGAATTCAGAAGCTTATGTCAACGCAGCGCTATTATTTAGTGTCGACCGCACAAACGACTTTCAGGTTATGGAAAGACCATCGATTTGCTTCGGTGGAGTGAACTCAACCATGGTAAGCAATCACAAGTTGGGTTTCTCTAGTCAAAAAATGTAATGTCATGAAAAAAGACAACTCCGATATCAGACTCATGCTCGCTCAACGGAAGAGTACTTGGTTGGCAAGCAGCTCAATGCTAAGACACTAAAAACAGCTTTGGACATACTGGAACGAGAAGCAGTGCCTGATGCAAACTTGCATCTAGAGACTCCTGATTACCGGCGGGGCCTATGCCTTTCAATGTTGTACAAAGTAATTTTGCGGAATAATTATTACATTGTATCAGTGCACAGTGTGCTCTTCTTCCCGACATAATGAAAATGAATTCTGTGCGTATTCACAAATTAGCATGTTAATTCATAGTTCATCCTCGGAATACGGAAAGAGTATGTGAAACCCCATTTCAAATCTGGTGCGGACGACGTAGAAAGAGCTTTGAATACAGGAACTCAGGTTTATGATACGGATAAGACAAAGTGGCCATTGTATCAACCTTTGCCCAATAGATATAGGAAAAAGTATTAGTTTATAAGTCTATTCTTTGCCCAAGCTGGAATCTTTTCCACAAGTTTCCGGTTACAAAAATTATTAGTTTATTTACTTACATTTAAATTCTACGTATATACTCGAGTGGAAAAGTAGACATTTGTTTCAGGTGAGGCAGAGTTTATTGACGACATCCCATTCAGACCACGTGAACTTTTTGGAGCTTTCGTTATTTCGGCAGTGGCAAAGGCTTCAATTATTCACGTGGACGCGTCTGAAGCACTTGTAAAATAAGCGATTAAAAAATTAAATATTAATCGATTAAACAATTAATCGAATTACCGCTGTAAATTGGTAGCTAATAGCTTTGTCTCTGAACATTTAGTCAATTCCGGGAGTGAAAGCATTTATAACTGCCAAAGATATCCCGGGTGCGAACAACTTTGATGTTTTTGGAGCGCATCAAGAAGAGGTACGTGCATACAGTGATGCATGTACCTTAGTTTTTTTTAATGTTTGTTCATCGTTAATCTATGAAAAATGGAGCAGAGAGAAATTTTAAAAGTCAATCTGTAGTTTTGTTTCATATTTAATTTCCAGATTTTTGCGACAACCAAAGTTCTCTATTGTGGTCAACCTGTTGGACTAATCCTTGCTTCGAATCGCACAATAGCTTTCGAAGCCCGTGCAAAAGTCATCATTAAATATCAAGACATTCAAAAACCCGTTTTAGACATCAGACACTCTGTCCAGCAACAGAAAGAAACAAAGACAAAAATTGAAGTAGATTTTGGATTTCCTTGTAGAGGTATCACTTCTCAAATGGCTCAAAAGATTGTAGCAGAAATGGAGAAGAAGAAGAGTTTATTAGAAGACAACAAAGGACCACTGCCAGACCCATTGTACACGCTGAAGGGAGACTTTGTGACAAGGGGCCAGTATCACTACTACATGGAGACTCAGACTTGCCTTTGCGTTCCGAAGGAAGATGGCATGGATGTTTACTCCTCCACGCAGCACATGGACAGTGTTCAGACTGCCATCGCAAAATGCTTAAAAATGCCAACCAACAGGCAATTTGTGTTTTCATACAAGCGTTTTAATGGTTTAGTCGGATTTATAAAATTGTTTTCTAAAATATTGAAATGACAGCATTAATGTGGTTGTACGCCGACTTGGAGGTGGATTTGGAGGCAAGGGAACTCCAGCTAATCTTGTGGCAACTGCATGTGCCGTTGCAGCCTATTCTACGGGCCACCCGGTGAGAGTGGTTTTGGATTTGGAAACAAATATGAAAATGATTGGAAAGCGACTCCCTTACCTCACAAAATACGAGGTTATATAGATATCAAACTCGCCTTTCCCTTTGCCACTTTAGGCTGCATTCAATACGTAGAGTCGATTTTTAATTAGGCGAAGGTAGACAATACAGGTGAAAATTTATCGGTTGAAAGCAGATATGTACTGTGACACTGGTGCCATCCCTAACGAACCGTCCTCCCTATTTGCTACAATTTGTCTGCAAAGGTGAGATGAACGAGGACAAAGTTATGATTTGTATGTAAGGTTAAAAAATGTTAAATGTCCACATTTTAAAATCTTGATAGCTGCTACCGTGCCACAGACTGGGTCGTAATTCCAGGCGTAGCACTCACAGATACTCCTCCAAACACGTTCTGCAGATCACCCGGAACTGCTCAAGCAATTGCAGCGATTGAAAATATTATGGAGCACATTGCATCTGTCGTTAAAAAAGATCCGTTGGAAGTACGTCAATTGAATTTTATAGAAAAGGGAGATCCCCTAATAGGCATCCCAGGTTCTAAGCTAACCACTGACAATCCTGTGCCAAGCATGATTAGCCAGCTACAGAAAAGCGCGGATTATTTTTTAAGGAGGAATTTCGTGGACACCTTTAACAAAGTAAAAAACAATGCAAGGCATCGCTTACTCCTAAGTGTTTACAAATTAACAGCGGAACACGATAAAATGGAGAATATTGATTCAAAGGCAAATCGATGGCGAAAGCGGGGCCTTTCACTTGTTCCTTTAAGAGTTCCGGTGTATTACTCCGATTTTCGACTGCCAACTTTTGTTTCCGTGTCGCATGTGGACGGAAGCGTAAGTGTGTCTCACGGTGGGATTGAGATGGGTCAAGGAATAAACACGAAGGTTGAGTACCTAGTTACTTCCAATAAGTTAACTCTAGATTAACGGTAAGTTTTGCATAATGATGGATTATTGCAGGTGGCTCAAGTAGTAGCCTACACGCTTGATATACCACTCGATAATGTAAGGATAAAACCTTCCAACAATTTTGTATCGCCAAATGCTGCCATTACAGCGGCATCGGTAACAAGCGAACTCGTTTGTCATGTAAGTTAAATGCAATCAAATTTTTAAATGACGCCCCGGGACAAAAGTTTTGAAGCTTTGCTCTCAACTCTTCAACTGTAATTAGTCAGCAAAACGAGCGTGCTTGATGCTCTTGGAGAAAATGCAACCGGTAAGAGAAGTCCTCGGTGGTCATCCTACATGGCAGGAATTGGTGACTGCATGCAATGCAAAGGGAATTCTACTCACTGCTCAGCATCAGTGAGTAATCTGAGCATGCGAAATATAATAAAACAATTTCAAAACTCTACTTAGCTAATCATTTTCAACAGAGATTCGCAAGGTGACATTATTGCATATGATGTTTGGGCTGCGGCCGTGGCTGAAGTTGATGTAGACATTTTAACGGGGGATTACAAGGTACAAATGTAGATCGCAATCAGTGGTTTTAAAATATATTACTATAAATGCAATTACGGCAAACATTTTTAAGGTTATTCGAGTGTAAGGAAAGCTTGGTGTATGATAAAGATACGGGCGAGTTACTCACCTGTAATACTAGGGTAAGTACAACACATTTGACTTACTGTGTTGATTCTCCTGTGTTTTAAGGTTTTGTAACTTGAAATAATTTGCTAGGATTACCAGCCTCTGCTCCCTGCTGATATACCGGAGGATTTCAGGGTAACTCTGCTTCGAAATGCTCCAAATAAACATGGGGTCATGTCGTCCAAGGGTACTGTCTCTTTGCAGATTCCGCGTGTAGTAATTGTATAGACAGGGTGGTCATGTTTGTTGCGATTTTCATGTTTTACAGCGACAGGCGAGCCTCCATTAAATCTGGCAATAAGCGTGATGTTGGCTCTACGCAATGCAATCGATTCAGCTAGACATGATGTGGGAAATTTTGAGTGGTACTCTATGGGTATGCTAATAATTAATAAGCATCCATGTTACTTACAATTAAATTACACATTACTCACGCATTCTTACTCGCAAATTAAATACAGATACTCCGGTTTCAAAAGCAGATATTCGCCGATTGGCATTGGCTTCTAAGGAACTGTTCACTCTTTAAGGTGAAACTAGCGAAACTTACAGTGTACTTGTTAAATGACATGTTTTACTTTAGAATAAAAACTTTAATTACTGTACGATATATTAAAATACATCTTTTTTTCTAATAAAATTTTCTAAATATTACGCTTTCTCTGAGCTCATTAATAAAACCATACAGTAATCACCTTCTGCCGGACAACCTGCAGGCATACATTTAAAATATTCGTCACAATTCGTAGCAAATTAGCTTCTCATGTTTCATCATAACAAAAAATTGCCTCAGTCACCATTTCACCCTTAGCTCCGGTCACAATGAAAACACGTTCGCAAACCAATGGAATAGAATGGAACCAATGGAACCCACCAATTTTGTTCTCTCTAGATTCAGTTTTTCCTGGATTTCCCCTTTATTCATTCATATTGTAGTTTCATATTTTCCTATGGAAGAGGAAGAATGTAAATAAAGTGTCAACCAAAAGTAACGACTGCTTAGCCAAATAAGCCACTTTTGTTTGCACTCCTTTATTCTCTCCTGCTCCAACACGGGGAATGCATGGAACGCCAGAGAATTCGACAATTGTGTGCCATGGAAGGAGCGAGGCATTTGTATAAAAACACAAACAACTCTGTCAGAGAGGAAAGAGCACACTTTGCCCAAAAAGTTGTACGCAATGTTGACATCGAAGGGCCGACGAGGGAAAAGGGGTTATATTACACTCCTTTCTCTCAGTCTCGCAGTCTTTTATTCAAATTTACGCTTTCAGCATTGTTTTGCCTCTTGTGTGAAAATGCGATTTGCTTGTTAGCCTACGAAAACATAACAAATCCAACATCTGACCCTCGATAACCAAAACCAAACATGCATTTCAATCTCTCTCCTCTAAACGCGTGTGTTACATTCAGCAACGACACCAGACCATTCTCTCTGCCACTGCTCATTTTTTACGGAAGTAAATTTGAGATGGAGGATATATGGGAAAGGGATGAAAAACGTTGACAAACACTAGGCAAAAATCAAAACGGATCGAATATCACAAATTTATTCAATCTCATTTAAGACGAAATACGATCCCCATAAAATAGAGAAAACGGGCGTGTAAAACAGGGGAAGCTTATATAACGGGACAGATTTTTGGCTAACTGGCTTAGTCAATGTCCTTGGATATAAATGAGTGTTTCGAGATTGAATGAGTGCAAATTTGAGTTGTATCATTGTGCTCTTGAAATCTGAAACTTGGAGGGAGGACGGAAAGGGTGTTGTGTTGTGTGGGTAATTTTTCCAACAGTTGCAACACTAGTAATTAGTAATGAGCCTGTCAAATTACATGGGAAACCCCTGAACTTTGTTTGTACGTCAAAAATACGACCTATTTGGCTAGACGATAAACAGTCTAATTTGGAAGATTGATACATTTTCTAACATTTATCGACAAAATTAAGCTTGCGATTAACCAGGGCAATGTGAGAGTTCTTAACCGCAATGTGACTAATGTAAATTTTACAATTATAAAGTGTGGAACTTTAATTTAAAACATAATTTTGTACAAAACATCCAGTAATTACGTATATGACCGAATTTTCGGCCAAGATCAGAGTAGGTACACAATCTCCACACACCTCTCTGTATTCCTGCTGAATTTTTTTCTCTGACACCCTCTTATTAAATGTGGCTTGCTAACAAGCATTATATGGTACAATACTGCTTCAGCTAGCAGAGCTCGTTTCTAGAATCTCTTTGTGTAATGCACGTCGCCTCGACTCGTGCAGGAGAGACACATTATGATTTCGTCGTGCACACAGAGAAGGCTTTTCTACCATATCCGTGAATCCTCTCTGGCTTCATTCTCAATCTACGAAAAAATCGTTTGCATGGTCCATACACATCATCATCACCACGACACAAAAATCCTTCCCGAAAACCACACTTTATTTCATAGCCCAAGCGCTGACGGCTGCTGTTTCACAAGGAGTAGTTCAATTGTGTTGCTCTAGTTTATTCGTTGAGTGTTCATCTGAATGTCTCCTCTTTCGTGGACAAAGTTGACTATAAATTGAGAAGAGTGGGTGTTTCATTGATTGGCTTCAAGTTGTCAATCGTGTCAAAGTTTTCAGACTTTTTGAACCACAGGAGACGTTACTGCAATATTTGCAGAGGAACTATTTCAAATTACTTTACCACGTGCGTAGTGGTCGAGCTAACGCTTCGGTGGAATTGTGAGGTAAGAATATTTTACACAATTTAAACAACAATTCATCCACCCTTATGAAGCATTTAAGATCTTTACTGCCGGCGCGTCAGTGTTGCTTAATCATATAATTGCTGTGATAACCTACTTGCCTAAATATAGTTTTTAAACTGTAGAGTTGCAATTGTTAAATAAAAAATTCATCTCCATTTATTATTGACACCCATAATTAACGCAGTGTTTAACAACATCTTGTTCCTTTAATAACTGAGCCGACTTGTGTGACCAAAATTGCATAATGTTTGGAATAAGGGCACAACAAACATTGCCATTAAGTGATTAACCAATAGATGAATCGGTAGGGCTCAATTTGTTCATAATATGTAAAGGTAAATTATAAGCCCTCCAGCATTTCCAACATTGCTTTGATCTTTGCAACATTCTCAGATTACATATTATTAGAAAGACACACCTACAATTTTATTCTTAACCTAGCTCACCTTTAAAAGGCGATAAGTAGGGGTATTTGGTGCGCACGGGGTGGGAGCATAAATGCGTTCAATTACTATCATTATATCGCACCCTAATATAAGTTGAGTAGGTATATGATTTTACCTTAAAACAAATTGGGCAAACCATCGTTTGACTCTTCTGCAGTATTCTGTCATCGGATTAGAACATAGTTATGCCTGAATTCCTGCTTGAAAACCAGAGACTTTTCTAACGCAATGCAGGTATGAAGATGTAAACTGCTAGTGCGAACAAACTCGCACTTCTCTTTAGTTATTTCTTCCCTCTCTCTTTTCTCTCGTTTAATCCAGGAAGCTTCTTAAAAAGTTGGCCTTTTGTGCTGCCACATGTGTGCCTCGACACACCGTATTGTTTACAACAACCTCAAAGAAAAGTTTAGTAAGGTACTTATTATTTTCTCCGCATATTGTGGAAGAAGGTTTGGGTGTTCATGCATATAATGAATAATAATAAGTATCCTCCACACTCTGAACTTTGTGAAACGTCACACAGTTTGGTTAATCCCTTTGAAATTCTAACAGTACACACAGGGCTTTTAATTACCTTTGTGTGGCACTTACACAAATGGTATTCCACAAGCCACACACTGCCTATGTCCCGAGCTATTGAGGTGGGTTATCATCATCATGAGCGTGAAAAGCCATATTTTGTTAGTATGATGGTAATGGTGTCTGCGTAAGCCAAAACTTCAGAGTCATTCTAAAGGATTTTGGTAACTTGTCGTATGTAAATAATGTCAAAAGCGTGCATTTATGTGGAGATGTGATTTGTTCCGACTTTCACAATAATTAAGTCAGAGTCTGCCTGTAGATCATAGCAAATGGAAAACAATTCGCTGTACCTAAGCTGTTAATTACACGGTTAGTATACATACAAGGTTGAGAGTCGCCTTTTGAGATGGTTTCTTGGTCTCGGTTTCACACACACCTTTTCGTTTTCTCGATGGATAAAAATATCGTGTGGTTATAGTTAGCAGGTGTGTTGTAAGAACGGGTTAAAAATGTATTCAAGTTGAAAAGTCATGTTGGCGTAATTAGTTCCTAAATTGGACATTGGTTGGAAACCCAGGTTTTGTGGTTGTGGTTGATGATGACAATAATGAGTAAATACATATTTTATCGATTCTTTCATTGGAAATGTTCTTACATAGCTTCTACTCCTATAATGATCATATATGATTTAGCTGACTTCATCTACAGAAGGTATTTGTTGGTTTTTGCATTGTTTTTGTCATCATCTATTTCCATCAGCACATCATGTAATGTCTCCGTGCAATATGGCTCAGTGAGTTTGATATCATTATGAAACCTATACTACTTTTTATACTCACACTTGGTTGACTGGAATAATCACATTATCAGATTACAAAAGAGAAGCCGTGAGTCTTCCATGGGACGTAAATCACGTAAACATCAGAACCAAAGAGTTGTACGCTCATCCAGCCATGCTTCTAATTTCCTCCTGAAGAATATAAAAAAATACTGAGATTGCAAAAACATGATCGTGATGTTTACAACTTCACTAGTGGCACACATTTCGAATGGCTCGTGTGTACGTATTTACTCAACTTTTTTCAACTTGCGACGATGAGAAAGGAAGAAAAACGAGTATAAAAAGAAATGTAGGGGGTGAACCCTAAAAAATATCATTCGAATGTCCATGAAAATGCTTTCTACATGGCGATTGCTCTATTTAATAATGCCTAATTGTGATTGTCGGTTGTATCAACAGTAGATTGTGCTAAATGATATTCCAAAAATGCGTTTCTTTGTATGATACATATCGCTCGTTCATTTGCTGAATGTGCTCCAGCATTTTTAGCCGATATGCAGGATGAGCAATCTAACAATCTGTAAAAATCCGGGTGCGGAAATCAAAATGACTTCACATGAAATATTTTGTAAAATAAATAAAAGCTGTACCACGTTTTCGACAGTTTTTTTTTCATCAATAATGAGGCCGGGTTGACACACATGTCTTATGCTGATTTTTATATTTGGTCTCCAAATTACTGTCTTTATTCGCCACAAATGGTTAGATAGCTCATTCTCCATATCCGATGAAAATGCAAGAGCTCATTCTGGATATCAGTCGAAAACGCAGGAGCTCATTGTGGAAATCGGTCGAAAAAGCAGAAGTTGATTCTGCAAATCGAGCAAAAATGCAGAAGTTCATCCGCACATTGGTCGAAATGCAAGATCGCATTCTGCAAAATAACGAGCGATATGTTGGGTTGACTTCGGACTCACGGGGACCAGCAACACATCCCCTTTCTAGTGTTTGTAATGCGAAGCCAACAATATCCATCGTACACACGTGCCAACTCGAGTAACGTAAATAAGCGTCAAGAAAATTTGGACTTGTCAACATGACAGGTTTTGTCTCCGTTGGTCCAGGCAGAGTCATCATTCATTACACTGCAAAAGGACATAAATCACGTCGCTCGCAGCAATTCTGCTGACGGATCATTATCTAAGAAAAAAACTATTTACGTTTACCAGAAATGCAAAATTTTGCTGCTGTACCACAGGACATTTGGCTTTTTCGTACAATACTTATGTATGACGAACTTTGTACTGCCTGTTTTTCTCAATACCTACTTTAGTAAACTTTATTCCAAAGGCCTTATCTACCTATATATTGTATGTACATAATCGGACCCACAACAACCCGTTGGAAATTAAGAAACATTTTAAAAGAGTTTGACCACTTTGCAGACGTCTCCTCTCTGGTCTTTAACAAAATATTCATGCGCAACTAATTATTTATCTTGTGTTACAAAAGCTGTCGTATGACATCCATTACAAGTCGTGTACAATTTTATTTAAGAAAAGAAAAAAGCACACAACTCTGTTTCGCTAAAAGCCATTGTTTGATTCATTGCTGCTTCACTGTTAAGGAAGCTGAGTATCAAATCACAAAGGACACACTTAATGATAGAACGATGATGACAGACAGTTTGGGTGTCCAGTGAGTGTGATTGCTATTGAAAGTGACACTCACGTTTTCCAGAGTTGTACAGATATTATATTACGTAGACGTAAAACTCTCCGTCATTCTAATTGTACTTTTGCGTTTTTGAACGTAGTCAAAATATCGTTTAAGAGCTGTAGCTCTGTCTCCTCTAAATCCGCACATAAAATTTAATATGCGTTTACAGCAAAAGAATCATCCTCCATCGTGTCTCGTGTGTACCATATCACAAAAAGCCTGTGAAAAATTTGTCTTGTTTTCTGCCACTATTCTGAAAGCTCTCAGTCTTGAAGACACCCAAACCATCACGACGAAACTTTACAGCAGTTAGATATGCGTTGATGTCGTGTTAAGAAAAAAAGTGCATTTCTAATTGCGCAATTATACTTGCTCTCTGCTCACATTTTTCTGCCACACTTCACCCAAAGTACATAATATTGTGTCACCCACTGACTGACAAGAAACAGGTCGTCTTGAGGGGATTGATTGTGATTTTTTGTTATGTCAGAACAAGAGAGAGAGACCGTGTAATTACTATTTAGATAATGATTCATAAATCAAACCAAAATGTGACCAAGTGACAATCTGAATTTATTACTGGCCCAAGCCGTAAGACGAGAGGAGCACATTTAACATTTTTTCTGTCCTAGTTATCCATTTCTTGTATCTAATGTAGTTGTAATCAATTTCGCCTCGCTCCACCGAAAAAAGCATGACGTGAAAGGTATGTGTCTCTTTTGAACCGAAGGCGTGTAGAGATGTCAAGAGAAGACGATTTGGTTTCATCATGACGCTAACACACAGCCGCACATTTCATAACAATATATTTTGTTTACTACACATTTGTCTAAATTGCAGTTTCTCTCTCTCCTGTCCAACCTTTACATAAAAGCCAAACAGTTGACCCTTTCACACTATTGTTATGACCATATCGAAACAGTGTGGCGATTTTGAGTAACAATCAGATTCGCCCTCTTGCATACTGATTGTCCAGAAACATTTTCCCTATTGTGCTCCTTCCACCCAAAATGTGTGCGTTGTTGGTCAGTGAGCGAGAGTGAGGGAAAACAATATGAGTTTTTCAGTTTTATTTGTTTACTGGTTTGGAAAATCGGGAATGTGTGCATGAAATGAGGAGATGGTGTTCCAACAAAGGATCTCTAATTTGTGTATCCATGTGTGAGTATCAAAGGGAGTTTTGGATATGGATACTCGATGAGAAATCTGCTCACTCCTTATTGCAGAAGGTTTCACTCGATTGAAATATGTGTGCGCTCTCTTTTCCACACTGCCGTTATGACATTTCGGTGGCAATAAAAGGAGGCAAGAAGATCAACGAAAATCATTTATTTACACCGCGGACATGTAGCTGACAGATGTAAAGGGCAGGAAAAGGAGAGATGTTTGTATGCATAATGTGGTAAGCCATATATTACACCTTAAATGACCGCAAACAAGAAGGGACACACTCGTCTCATATCGCGGAGAGTTGGTGACAAATAAAGTGTGCAACATTGTTTTGATGCATTGGAAAAGTCCCATTCATAGGTTTCGGATGGTGTGAAGGAAAAATAATGTCGAGAGTCGAGAAATTTCGAATTGGATTTGAATACAAGGTAGGAATACGACTATATTATGGAGATCTATGAATATGTTAAAAGTTTAGTGTTTGCTCAAGTGACTGCTTGGATTCTCTTGTTGTTTCTGTAATGTGAGCAGCGGAGTATTAACTTTTGTAGGGTATCCAGCCTCATGACATTTTTTTTTCTCCGGTAGCTGGAAGTTGTCAGAAGTTGACACTTTTCTCTTCAGCTATACATGAGCATCACGAAAAAACGTGTCAATCTCATGAGAGCGTTCATTCATAAACGAAAATCGGTGCTTTTTACATTTGGTCTCGACTCATTTCAGTAACATTCGCTCACACGTTTCCTCAATTTTCAAACCCAACATAATTTCCATCAGATTTACATAAATATGCAATGTGGACTTTACGATTTCAAACTGACAGAAGGACAGCATTTTAAAACAAATATGACGCTGCATTTTGTGTCGGCTGCTTCTGGTTGCGATCAAAAATGAGCGGCACAAAAAGAGATGACCCTTGTCATGTTGACTAGTACAAGATGACTTTTTGTGTTTAAAGACTTTAGACAAACTACCTATTTGTTTACCACAAACTTATTCCTAAGCCTGACAAAGACTTCCGGAGAAAATAATGTTTCACAATGCTTTATATATACTTACAACCACACTATACGCGTAAATTGAAATACATACATATGTACTATATGTGTACACATTTCATATGTATTAAAAGTACCGGTACGAAATTGACGGCCTAAGCAGTCTCACTTAAGACCATAATCGTCTTTGCTCCCAAAGTTTAGCCATAGATTATGGACATAACTCAAGTGTAATTCATCTACTTACTAATCACAATGAGCTGCAGCAGAGAGGGACAGCGGAATTAGTAAGCGACAAAACACGCATTTTTCTTCAAAATTTTGCCGAGCTCGTGCCTCCCTTAAGACCATGACTGACCACATTCTCAAGATTCACACAAGACTTCCTAACGACACTGAACAAAATTTTACTTGTAATGTTTTGGTCATTCGTCGCAACTGAATTTGTCACTCTTTTGACAGCATATTGTCGTGTTTTGTGATGACTGTGCCAAAATCTCATTAGAATATCCTTCGAATCCAGTCAACAAGCCTGACGCTCACAATCAAGTACAACACGATTTACACTATTTTACACGAAGGTCTTCTAGTACGGATGCGAATGAATGAAGGCATCATTGCTTAACTTGACCGTATCATAGATCATGTTTGCTCAAAAGTGTGAAATCAACTTACACAAGATTACTTTGAATTTGTAATGTGATAAGCTTATTATTACACATTTTAAGTGGTCTTTTCTCTGCTTCATAAACTTATAGAGATGCTCGAAAAAGTGTCGCATAACCAAATTTTTTGCAGTATATTATTATGGGGAAGCCCCATCCTAGTGGAAGATTGTTCTTCCAATTTTATGTCGGACATGGGTCAACACACCACCAAGAAAGTGGCAAAAAATTACATTTAAAAGTGATGGAAAAGTAGTTTGTTTGTAAAAAAAACGGTACACTTTCACAAGTTCTGCTTGCCTCGCAGTTCAAGATTGGACAACTGTTTCCCTTGTACATCCTATTGTAACATTAGTAGAGCTGTTGTCATATTTCATCTCAGATTACACTGGCTCCTGAACACACGAAAGATGGTAAAATATTTTCTAGAAAAAAGAATACCGTTTTGGCAAACTTAAGACGCTCATGATATGGAAGAAAGGAGAAACAAGATTTATTCGCTAATAATGTGAGAAGAAAAACAAAATTGCGGTGAGTACAGAATCACTTTTTGCAGATGAACCTAGAGAAAAGAAGTAAATTAAATGTGAATTCGAGGTTAGTCTCCTGTTTATTCAAACTAACAATTGTAACTATTTACTGTAAACATCGCATAACAATAATTCTTTCCATATTTTAATGGTTGCAGATGATGCTTTATATCCACAATAATAATAATGACGATTAGGGTTTTCCTGCTTGACGCGACAAGTGTCTGAGATGACATAAGTTGCAAAATAAAAAAAGAGTTGCAAAGCGTACAAATTCGGGATGTCGAGTTTTATGGCAAAGTTGTTTGAATCTTTGTGGCATGATTAATGTGGCATAGTTGAGTGAGGAGTAGGACTCTGTAAAAACATTTGCGAATCATCATCATCAAGCACGTACACTCTGGTGCAATTTCACATAACAATACACTTTTTCTGTGATACAGTTAACAACGTCTTATCCATTTCAAGGAGTTTTGAATGAGGCCACAACTCTAACGACTCGGAGCACAGATCATTGGTAAAAATAGCTCAAGATTGCGATCAAAACATAATCTGTAAGAGATGAACACGACTGACAAGTGTGAACCTTTTGTAAAATTGGGAATCGTTAACATATAACATGTACACACTGCATGCAGCAAACACTCCAAATATAAAAATGAACATTTTTAACTCGATGTATATAAAGAGATTAAGACTTGCATTGTTCGAGAGAAAAATTACACTCTTTTCTTTTCCCCGTTCCTTGTCGCCGACGGTATAGCACTGTTTCTCGAGTTTGTAACAGTTATGATGATGAGTCTTGAAGAAGCCATTTGATGCTGATGATGATGATTAATGCATTTTGATGTCATCTGCCAACGCTTGCCGAGGGACATGAGGGAGCCACAGAGATGAAATTAAAATGGTTTGAAAAAAATCACCTTACAACTAAATGTCCCATGTGGAATTGAACAGTCATAAAAGATTCATGCACAATTATGTAACCTTATACGTACAACAAGTATGCTCATCTAACTGACACGAGACAACACGGATTTTGAAAGCTGAGACAAAAAAGAACTGTTGTATCATTGAGGAAAGTTTGTATGCGTAACATGTGTACTTTTGTAATAATATTATCAATTATAATGTTTGACTAATGACTATATTTCAAATGCATAAAGTGTTTGCTTCTCAGTCGTGTGTACGTTTCGTACGTCTTTATTGGAGTAGATTTCATTTGAAAGTGGACAAGAGCTCTAAAAGTGTTTCTGTAAGACAGTAAAATGTCCAGATAAAGTATTCGTCTGGGAGTTGTGCGCAGATGAATAATTTTCGTTACATACTGTCCGTTTCCTTGTTCAAGCCATTCCGACTTGCAATTACCATGTAAAAGTGTAATTATCATCGCCATCACTTTCACGGTGAAATACAAAATGTCCATTTCTTTACGAAGGCGAGAGAGTGTTTAGCAAATACGTAAAAAAAATTCTTTACGACTAGGTTTCGCCGTTCCGGTGGTC